>JADRCH010000144.1:2024549-2103309 GCA_019843965.1 Rhynchomys soricoides | reverse complement strand
TATGTGTGTGTGTATACATGTGCAGTGTGTATATGTGTATGTGTGTGCATGTGTACGTGTGTACATGTGTATGTGTGTGTACATGTATCTGTATGTGTGTATGTATGTTCCCCAGAAGACTGGAATGGTGTGATGCAGAAAGACCGTGTACCCTGATTGTTCGTGGGGTATGTGGAAAGGTTGCTGACTGGCATGCATTTAGCAGTTTATATTTGCCCCCTTTACTAAAGCTTTCTTTTTAATTCTGTGTTTTAGCATTAGTGCCCTTGGGAACCAATTATTTAATGCTATTTAATTGTCCTCAGTATAGTGTGAACTTTTGACCTTCCCCTTTCTAACAGTTACAGCTGTAATTTCTATTTGGAACCCATGACGGCTCTTCCCCGTACTGGGAGGTAATAATTCAAGCAGACACTGCCCTTTCTTCTGATTTCCACAGAAAATCCCCACGCTCCTCGGTTCAGTTAGATGCTGCCATTTGTGTGACCATGATGTGAAAGGAGCCATTCTTCACCTAACGATCTTTCCCAAGACTCTTATTTAAAATTTTAAATCAGCATACCTGGTTTTAGATTTACACGGTGGCATTTTAAAATTTTTGTTGATTTTTCTTCCTTCTCCCTGACCCCTGATCCCCCTTGCCCCTTTCTATCCCCTGCGACCTCCTGATGTCTCATGTATCCAAGGCTCTATCCCTCAACACCTTCTGCTACCTCGTGGTGTCCTTTCTAGTTTCATAGCCTCTGCTCACTTGCCCCCACTCAGGGCCTTCTCAAATGTGGTTCAGTAGATGGTTAATGCCCACCAGTCACCATTACAGGGAAATATTGACATGAAGCACTGAAATATTGGGATTTCTAATATTAAAGCCATTCAGTCTTAAGATAGAACAAGTTTTCCTCAGGGTTACTAGAAAGTTCTTTAAGATAATTTATAAATACACTAGGATTGAAATGTTATTTCTCTATAAATCTGACCCATAGCTTTTTTGTGTGTTATCTCTGTCACATGCTGGAGCTGGAGTTGATTTATCCTCACCGGCAGACTGCATCTCCTGGATCTTTTTCTCTGCTATGCAATTGTTGACAGAACTAATATTTTTAAAACTTTGAAAGTCCCTTTTGAGATATCTTAATTGTGCTTTAAATTTTATCTGAGGTTGATAATATACTCACATTTAAATTTTCTTCTTAAAATCAGCGTTATTAACATACTCCCTAAAGCTTTCTCATTTGAAAAATTTTTTATTATATTTTTCAGAGTAGGATATTAAAGCTGCTTGTCATTCTTGTTTCCTTCCTTAGTTTACTTTTTTAAAATTAAAAAGCATACTTATTATGTGTGTGTATATGTGTGCACATGTGTGAGCATGGATGTGTTCATGCTTGTGCCTGTGTGTATGTGCACATGCGTGTGAATGTATATGTATATGCGTGTGTGTATATGTGTGTGCATGTACATGTATGCATATGTGTGGGTGTGTGTTGGGAGCCGCCTGAGCACCCACATCCGCCATTACAAGATAGCGCCTACATCTGGCCGAGGACAAGTTGTAAACAGGCTAGTGCGCATGCACCAGGTAATTTTCCACCTCAGAGTCTCAGCCTCTCTCGTGGCGGCATCTGGCCTGGTGTGCGGGAGCCAATGGGGAAGCTCCATGTCCCAGGCAAGCGCTGTGACCCATATAAAGGGCGAGTATTCTATTGTTCTGAGTCTCCACTCGTGGCCAGCTTATGCTCTCCCTCTCAAGATGCATTAAAGCTTTTACTGCAGAAGGATCCTATGTGTGCCGCGTCGTTCTTACTGGCGAGACCGTAGCGCGGGACAGGTGTGCCTTGTGTGCACACGTATGTGTGTTTGTGTGAGTGTGTATGTGTATGTGTGTGTGCATATATGTCCAGGTGTTCCTGTGCGTGGGTGTGCATGTGTGCGCACACGTGTGTGTATGTGTATGCTCGCGTGTGTATGTGTGCCTGTGTGTGCGCACTCGTGTGTGTGTGTATGTGTGTGTATATGTGTGTGTGTGCCTGTGTGTGTGCACATGCATGTGTGTGTGTTTGTGTGAGTGTGTGTGTCAGAAGACACCTTTGTGGGGTCAGCGCTCCCCTTTCACCATTCCTTGAGATCTGGAGATGGAGCTCTGGTTCCCAGGCTCACACACTAAGGACCTTTACCCTCTGAGTTACCTGCCCACCCATTTTTCAAACTTTTTATCCACAGTGTTAACATTGTGCAGCTTCATTGTGAGCCAGCTCACCATGGAACGTCCTATCTCCATACCCCAGGGACCTCCTCTCTCACTGCCCCTCCCTCCCAGCATTTTGAACAAACTGTATCTCAATTTAGAGGAATATATAAATATTTCTCTAAAGTGTCTACTTGAAGAGTAGAATCCAGCACCACCTATCACTAACAGTCTTTGAATAACACCGACTGCCTATCTGATGTTCCCATCTCGCCAGGTCTATATTTCTCCCACCATCTCTTCCCTCCCCCATCCCCAGAAGTGTCTAATTTTCTTGGTTGCTCTTGGTTAGGTTAGCCAAAGGGAGAAATATTTTATTCTTGCGGTTTCCACATGTTCTGTGCCCCTGTTTTCTTGGTTATGTGCACACAGAATTTTTAAGAACAAAACATTGAATGGGATCAGCTCGACTCTCTGCCCCCCTCCAAATATTGATTCTGTTGAGTTTCAGTTCCCTTGGAATGCTTTCCTGTCTCTGTAAACCCATTTATCTCTTCATCTTGTGCCTTGGCCCATCTCCACTATTTTGGGGTCCACTGTTTTGGGGTGTGTGTATGAGTGTTTACACTGATGTTAATGTTTCACTAATGTTCTTTCAAAGATCTGTGAGCCTGTGGGAGAGAGGCTGAGTCCTTTGGTGAAGGTTCCTTTTCACATGGTATCCAAGGGTAGGAGCTGCAGATGTGTCTTCAGCCGAAGGCTCTTGATCCACTCTTGGGCTGGAACTAGGCCTGGACCTTCACAGCCATCTGTGACTGGGCTTGGAAGCAACAGCCTCAGGAGTTTTCACAGTCTTTCCATCTGAACTTTTCCTTGACCAGAGCCTGCCTCCCAGTTATGACCTGCTCAACTTTCTGGTTCCCCAGGGAAAGCTGAAGAAATTGACATCAGCTGTAGCACCTATGGGTGTCACAGGGGATGCCACCAACTGCAGGGCTTCCAAAGCCAACACCCACTTTCATTGAAGGGGCTCTTAGCCATTTTTTAAGTGTTTGCCCTCTCCTCATCTATAGAACTGATATCAACCCTGGCTCGTATTAGGAAAAGCTTCTTGTACGGCACAATCGCCTGCCATCTCCTGCTTTTAATGCTCACTTACGAGAGCCTTTGATCTTTTATTGAAGTTTTATTCTCCTGAGGCTACCCACCCTGCCTGCTGCATTTAGGAGGTACGCATTCAATGATCAGATTTTGATTTTCAGATATCGTTTGATGATGGGGTATTTTATGTTAAACCATTGCCAGATATTTTTGATTTCTCCAGTACTAACTTTCCAACTATAGTTCTGGTCCACATAGTAAGTTGTGTGTAACAGCCTCCCTCCCTCCTCTGAGTCACCAGGGCTTGTTTCTGACTTTTTCAAGTTTCATTCCAATTGGTAGCCCATTAACTTTTCCTCTTAGACAGACCTTCTACGAACCATTTATCTAGATTGCCCCACCTCTTATATTGATGAATGCCACTGTTCATAACACAGACTGCAGAATGTACTCCAGACAAGAGTGACTTTTCAGATGATGTGATAAATCTTGCAGAATCTCAGTGAGATCAGGGGACGTTTGGTTGCTATGTAACTGGAAACAACAGCCACCAGGGGAAATATCCAATCACACGTGCATCAACCCCTTCCACCACCTACTGCCCTATACCTGTTTCTAGGAACTGGACTTCAGAAACCTAGCCAGAAGAAACTGATGCACCTCTTCCATGGCCTCAGATGGCCAGAGACATGCTTGCTCACCCCCATTTGTCTCCTGCCAGCATCTGACTGGAGGATTCTACTCCAGATCCAGAATCCCTCCTAGCATCTGGTACACCAGAAGTCTGACAGTGGGAAAGGCAGTGGAGAAACTTGCTGCACCACACCAGCTTTGTTCTACAGGAGAGGACTATCCTTCATGGCTCTGCCAAAGACAGATATAAAACAAACCAATTCCTTGTTTCCCCAGTGCTAGACTTCATTCCTGTCTCCCCCACAGAAGTCTATTTTCTCAAATGAAATGTAATGTCAGCAATCTTCCTCAAACCTTCTCCACCCATACTCACCACATCCACTAGTGTTTTGGTTAAGGTCTCTGAGTGAGAATACAGGTATGTACAGAAAAGTGAATCCTGCTCACCAACACAACAGAGAACCTGGTGTGAGCTGAGATAAACCCTTTCCTGCCCAGCTATTCTGTCACAGCAATAGAAACCCTGGCTAAGAGAAAAGTTAACTCAGACTCAGGCAGACAAACAAACCATGGCCTCTTTCATCGTAGGTTCTGGCTTATGGATGTGTATATATGGGTGAGTTGGGGTACAGTTAATGAAATCAGGGAGGAGACTGTGAGAAGGGGGAACGCTATTGAGAAAGGGGTGGAGGTTAACAGAGCATGCGTACCATCATAGTAGAAAAGCAGCTGCCAGGACAGATGGGCAAAGGAAGGCCACGAGTGTGAAAGGAGAGAAACAAACAAACAAACAAAACCCAGGATATCTGAAATGCCACAGTAAACTTCACACTTTGATAATTTTAGAAATATAAAAGGAATTATACATGAGTGGAGACAGTCTTAGAAGAACAGGTTTGATCTGAGGACAGAGAATTGATGGCTCTGTAAATAAACGAGAGTTTAAATCTTCACTGCAAAAAAAAAAAGCCCACAAATAAGAGTCACAGTATGGCATGCTTTACCCACCAGGATGGCTCACAGGAAGAAGGAAAGACAGACAGCAATAAACATTCCTGATGAAGCTGCTTTGAAATGCAGTTTGAAAATTCCCCAAAGAGCTGATCTTGAAGCGGTCATCTGACTCAATAGTTCTGCTCCATGAGCATTGAGAACACGTGTCTACACAGACATCTGTATTCCAGTGTTCCTGGCAGTGCTGTCCATAATAGCCAAAGGATGAGAAGGCAGACACTGTCAGACAAGGAACAGAGAGATGGAACAGGACACATTGTTGGCCATCAAAGCATGAACTGAACCTACACTCAGCTTGGGTAGAAACTGAAGCCTGTGTGTTCAATGAAAAACACTAACCACAGAATACTGCCTCCTGTATGGTTCTGTATACATCACACTCTGTGGTGAGTGATCAAGTCCCCCAAGATAGAAAACAGATTGGTGCTTGCCAAGGGTTTTAGGGGAAACACAGAGGATATTGTCATCTGGACTAGGGACACAGCTCAGTGATAAACTGCTTGCTTAGCATGTATGAGGCCTAGTGTTCAGTTCCCAGCACAAACAACAGAAATACAGGGAATGAGAGACCCTCTTGGTGCTTAGGCTTTCTTTGAGGCTATGTGCTTTGTAAAGGTGAGTTGAGGGGGATCAATGCCTGAGAGTATTTGGATCTTACCTAGAACACTGCTCACTTGTGAATCATTCTCAGTCTGCTCATTGCATGAGCTATCGTCTTAACTTAATTACAGAGCCTAAATGTTAAAATTAAATATGAGGATCATAGTTCCATATTAGAACTTTAAAATTAAATGGAAAGGAAAGGAGAGGACGTGACATAGGAGAGGGGGGCATAGGAGAGGGGGTGCAGGAGAGAGGGGAATAAGAGGGGGAATATGAAGGAGACACAGGAGAGGGGGCATAGGAAAGGGGAACACAGGAGAGGAGAGCACAGGAGAAGGGGTGGCATAGGTAGCTGTGGCAAAAAAACTGAAACAAACCCTGAAGAGAGGATTTATTTTTGGCTCTCGATTTCAGAGGTTTCAAGCTAAGGTTAGCTGGCTCCACAGCTCTGGGCCTGAGGCAAGGCAGGATACCAGGACGGCGAGAGTGTGCGGTGGAGGCAGAAAGCTGAGGTGATCAGAAGGGACAAGCACTGAGATATGCCCTATGGCCTCCTCAGCTAGCCTCACCTCTACCACCAGCTTGAGACCAAGCCTTGAAACCAGGAGCCTGTAAGGAGCATGAGTATTTAAACCCTACTGATAGATAAAGGTTACAATTAGGAATTAAAAAAAAAAATTAAATATGACAAAGTCAGATTTAATTAAAAAAAATACGAGGCACAGAAGTCAATCTAAGAAAAAGAGAGAGCCCAAAACAGATACACAAACAAAAAACCCACAAAGGAGAGAGAACTATTGACGCAAATTAACTAAAAAAAATAGACATTGCCGCCCTCTGACCCTGAGGAAATTACAAGACCCAGGCTTCCTGTCTCACATGGACTACTTGACATCTGAACACAATAGATTAGACAGCTCTTCTAGAAATACACTGTAGATAGTTTGGTGCTATTGTTAGTCTGTTTCCCATTGTTACAATGTAGCATCTGAGATCAGATAGCGGGTAAAGGAAAGAGGTTTATTTAGCTTAGAGAGGCTGAAATCCAGGTGGCTGCCTTGTCTTCTGGGGAAGGTCCCTAAGCTGGGGCACAGCCTCATACCAATGTAGGTAACATTGTGGAGGAATTTTGTATGAGAGACAGAGATCACATGGCAAGAAAGAAGACCAGAATATGGGAGAAATCGGTTTTGCTCCTTTTTTTCAAACAGACACCTTAATAAGAGTTTACAACAGAGTGAGTTTGGTTGTGACATGTGTACAACACTTTGACCATATTCATGAATTGTTCTCTTCTCTCCCTCTGGGACCCCTCCTCTTCTACACTAGAGTTAATCTTTTCAGTCTGGGAGAACAGAGATCCCAAGGGAGCTACACCAATCCCTTCTGAGGGCTGCACTCTCCTTGTACAATCTACCCACTCTTTAACAGTCTCAACACCTCTCATGTCTCCAGTCTGCAGACTGGGCCCCCAATAAATGAACCCTTAGGGAGCATGTGACATAGAAACTGTGAGCCCCAGTCATGGGCAAACTGAAGGTTAACCTACAAGTGCCTGTCTGTCTCTCCTAGGCATCTTTCAGCTGACAGATGCAGAAGGTGCATCCTAAGCAGAGCCCGGTAGCGTCGTTGAGTTGAAGAAGTGGCTGTAACAGCTGAGGGAGAGGTGAGGCTAATGTTAGGGAAGTTACAAAGCACAGTTCCGAACGGAAGGAAGCGATTCAGAAAAATAGCTGCAAAAATTGCATGGGGATTTTGTGGGGTTTGCTAACTATTATGGTTTGCTCCTCTGCAGCATGAACCTCAATATCTATAGGTAGAAAACGACCAGGGAGATAAAAGATAACTCAAGGACCAGGCCCCATGGGAGGATATTAAGTTCTGACTTGTCAGAGCAGAGGCTCCATACAGAATAGCCTGGAGGAGCCACTCCCACTGGGTGCAGCATTGGACCCCACTGGAGCATCCTTACTTCAGACTTCCCCTAGAAAAACATAAGCTAGTCTTCTAGGCATCTGGCCTTCGGGTTACTTAGCTACCTTCCAAAGTGAAGTCCTGCAGCCTACAAGAAACCCAGAGTTGTCTGGACCCCAAATCAAACCATATGTTGTACCTACCAGACTCAGTATAGCCCAAATGAGAAAAGAGCAAAAAGACAACTTGGTCACATACTGGTCAAGAACCCTGTCACCATGCAATGTAAGTCAGTAAGAAACACAGAGATTCAAAGTCTGAGAACTTCAGTGATGTGCAGACAAGCTAAAGTCCTCCACTACGATGCTCCTTGAAAACATCGAAGAGGACAGGCAGAAGACACTGTAGGAGTAATGGCCATAGCGTTTCCAAATATGATGAAAATCATATAGCTAGGCACCTAAGAAGCCTACTGTAGGACACACACACACACACACACACACACACACACAAAGAGAGAGAGAGAGTCCATGATAAAACCTTATAATAAGATCGCTTAAAAGAAAGATAGAAGAATTCTTGGGTGCAAAGAGAAAAAAGGAACATCTGTTCAGAGAGAACGAGAGTGGTGGTGGATTTCTCTCAGAAACCACAGTACCAAAGAGAAAACCAGGGTGCGTTAAATGGTAGGCAGATTGACTTATAGTAAATAAGCCCTATTATCCTGTAATCATATACGTGTGGAAAATAACCGTTTGGCAATGGGAACAAAATAGTTTGGAAACAAACACCCGCTCCGCTTTACTTCCAGGAGCCCACCATAAATTTAGGAGAGTAAATTTAAACTGAGTCCCGTAGACCACAGGGATAAGAAACCCATGGCTGCATGATTTAAAGATTACCCAGTGCTGAGAAGCATATTGATGGGTACATGCAACATTGTTGCCTTGTTAAATTTTTTTGTTAAAGTTACTTAAGGGCCAGGAGGTGGCTCAGCAGGCAAAGGTGCCACCAGAGCTGCTGATGAAGAGAAGCTCTCCTCTGATCTTCTGCGTGTGAGCACAAGTGCACATGCTCCCTACATAAGAGAAGTGAACGTAACTTTTCAAGTTATTTAAAATTTGCCAGGTGTGATTTGCCAGATGTGGCACCCGCCTTTAAGCCCAGCACTTGGTCTGGCACCTGCTTTCAACCCCAGCACTGGGGAGGCAGAGGCAGGTAGATCTCGGGGCTACACAGTGAAACCCTGTCTTTAGAGAAAGGTTCTTAAAGTTTAAGGTAAAATAGCAACTGCTGGAGCATGCTTCCTTTCGACTTCCCCTAGAAAAAACATATGCAGGCCTCCAGGCATCTAGCCTTCGGGTTATTTAGCAAAATGAAAATAGCAATAACATATTTTTCAGTTAAAATTACATGAGAAATAAAGCAGCCCAACAGAAATCTGGCAAAGGCGTGAGATTCCAAGGACGCCGTGGTACCTGTGGAGTAGCTGAGCTGCTGATCGCTGAGCATCTTAGAGTGAATACATCTTAGACTATGCACATTTGAAACATGGACAGTGTAGCTTTTCACCCAGTATCACAGATACAATAGAGCCTCTGTATCACCCAGAAGAAAGTTAGAATGGGAAGAAAAGGTAGAGTAGGGGTTTAGGAGACATGAAAGAAGAAAGCAAGATGGCAGACTCAGCTATCCTGTAACTACACGATGCATATTGGTAACACTCTGATCAAAAGACTGAGCCTATATGATAGTAAAAATACTCGGAAGATGGGCGTGGGTGAGCTACGAAAAGCCTAGTTTTAAATGAGTCAATGAAGACAGGAAAAAAGCAAAGGATCAGGAAGGCTCACAAACACAAATACTCAAAACTAAGCAGATGTGACTCTGTTAGTGTCAGGAACTGACAGGGAGGAAGGATATCTCATTCTGACAGAAGGCCAGAGCATAGCAGAGAGAAAACACTCTTCCCAGTGCACACAAAGATGAAAGCAAAGACAGAGCCCAAGGAGAAGTGGGCAGATCTCATAGGATGAGAAAACAAGGGCCAGTGAGAGGGCTCAGTGGATTAAGGTGTTTGCTACGCAACCCTGGTGATCTGGGTTCAATTCCCGGAACCTACATAAAAGTGGAAGGGGAGAATTGACTGCACAAAGTTGTCCCCTGACCACACACGTGCACTATGGTATGAACACCTCCATATTACAGACACACACACACCTAAAAATTTGAACAAACAGAAAGTTGGTTAAAAAAAAATAAAAGTAAGGTCTAAAAAAATCGCTGTTTGCCAAGATGACTAGTGGATGTGACCGTGTCGACCATGACAGGTACAGAACGTACATTCTTTGTATGTTCACTCAGACAGATCATGTGTTGAACTCAAGAACAAGCCTCAGCAGATTCAAGAGAACTGAAATCATACAAAGTTTATATTCTGCCCACAGCAGAATTTAATGTGTCAACAACAGAAGAATCTGGAAAATCCCCAAATATTTGTAAGTTAAACAACATACTTCTAAATAGCTCATGGGTCAGAGAAGAAGTCACAGGAAGGATTAACACTATTTTGAACCAAGTGAGAATAACAATACAGCGTGTTCAAGTTTGTGGGAAACAGCTAAGAAAGGATCTAATCTTTCACGTTAAGAGATGAAAAATTAAACCCAAAAATAGGAAGGAGAAAACGATAAACATGAAGTAGACAAGAGTGAAAAATGTTAAACCTGAAAAAAAAAATAGTGAAAACAGACAACCTGTAGCTGGTAGACATCTAATGAGATCTACTTAGTCCAGGAGATGCGCACATCACTGCCGCAGGACCAAAAGGCGGCAGGACAGACCCTGTAGACCCAAAACCAAACCAAACAACAAAACCAGCAACAAATGCAGGGAAATGCCTGGACCAATTTCACTCCCCCATTTGGAGAACATCTTTGTCACCATGACCTTGTGTTTGCATTGGAGAATGCTTTTCTTCTTAGAAGGTGTGTGCAGAACAGTTGAGTAAAATGTCCGCCATGGACATCACATGGAGTGATCTCACAGACCATGCCCTGCTGTCTGTCTTTTCCAGTCTCAGATGGCCCCTCCCCTTCTGTAAGCTCTTCACACACTGATTCCACCAACTATGGGTAGAACTTATTCAAGGGGAAAAAAAATGCGCCCCTACTCACCTGCTTCTAAGCAGAGTATAATGTTTATATTGCATTTATACTGATTATTATGACTAACCTAAAGGTGATTAAAATTCACAGGGAGACGCACATAGACCATTCTATATAAGGGAAGTAAGACACCACGGACTGTCGGAGCTGTCTTATGGAGCTGACGGAGGAATTCCAGGAATAAGTACTCTGTGGGTACGGAGGAAACTGTATTTAAAATATCTGGGGGACTATGGAGATGACTCAGTCTATAAAATACTGGTCTTACAAGCACGAAGGCTGAGGGTGATCCCTAGAACTCTCATTTAAAAAAAAAAAAAAAGCACCAGGACTGGAGGCCACACTTGTGATCCCAGCATGGGAAGCTGGAGAGAGGAGGATCTCTGGGGCTTGGAAGTCAGCCAGCACTGCAGGAACATCACTGGAGTATGCCTCCTGCCTCCATACGTGTAACATATATGTGAACACATATACTTTTCAAAAATCTAATGCATAGTTGGGAACCGTAAGGCAGCTTAGACCTTAGTCAGCAGGGAGGCTCACTACAGGTGTCCTTTGTGGTAAGACTGCCTACCAGGACAGTGCTGTGAGCTTGTCACTCACAGGGTAGGGCTGGGCCTTCCTCATGGTTAGTGTAAGGAGGTAGTGACTTGAGACTGGTGAGCTGTGGACCCTTTCACAGATCGTGTCAGACCAATGAGCTGTGGACCCTTCCACAGATCGTGTCAAAGAGAAAGGATCTCTGGCTTTTGGTCGGCCCCTTTCACAAGGACCAACATGAGAACAGGGACCGGCTTCCTCTAGCTACCAGAGATAACTTGAGCATGGCCTGTAGTCGTCAGCATGGCTCTGCTCTGTAAACAGAAGTCTGACCTATTTAATTCTTCCCAGGGGTTGGGTAAGAGCTTGACTCACACAGACATGAAACTGTGGCCTAATTGGATACTAATTACTTAAAGGACTGCTGTTTATCCAAGCTTCCAGTAAACCGGACTCCTCACGCCATGAGAGCAGTCAACGAGAGCAAGAGGCAGCAGCACGGAACAACACGGACGCAGGACGCAGGTCAAGACTTGTCATCCCTGGAAGTCCTTTTGTAAAAGATGTGATGTCATTAATTGCTCAAGGATAAACAAAAGCAATGTTGGCAAAGCCAATTCTGGATTGAGAAGGGCTCTCCTGCATTTCTAAGGGGCTATCCACTTGGAAATCTTTCCAAATATGCAAGGCTGATGGGAATGCTAGATCCACACAGAGGAAGCAAGCAGTATTCCCTCACCATGTGGTAAACCCCCTGTGATGGGAGTAATCTGCCATGGAGACAAACCTCTGTATATCCAGCAATTCAGCAAAGAATAGGAGGCTGATGGGGGGCCTTCTAGGGGACTCAGCTGATTGGGCAGGAGGGACAGTGAGGTGGAGAGCCTGCCTCTGCACACATATGGTCCTTTCCATGGAGAAGAATGTTAAGTAAACCAAAGGACTCAGGAAGACAAGTGTTATGGTCTTGCTTATGTGCAGAAGCCAGAGGAGGTGATGTCCTAGGAGCTGAGAGTGGAGCAGAGGTCACTGGAGTCATTGAAAGGTGGGGGAGTGATAGTGTCAAAATCACAATGGCGTGGGACGATAAAGTAGTGTTTACAATTTATTGTATATTTCATAAAGAACTAGATAAGGTGCTCACCAGTCCCCAACATTAAATAGTAAATGCCCAAGGAGAGAGAAATGTACATGACTCAGAGTTGTCATTATGTTATATACATGCATCAAATTAGCACACTGTGACCCATATGTATGTATACTTGCACTAACATAAAACATTTCTTTGAAAAAACCTGTATGTATGGAAGATATATCACCATTTTACCAAATGTCAGCCATTACAGGTGATGGATTTTAATTTAAGCTTCTTTTTGCATTTCATACGAAGCTGACTTGAGGAGGACAAAAACTCCTTTGCAGAACATTGTCCATCTGTTTACATCTCCTGGGTGTCAGCAGCAACGCTCTTGCGACTCTAGACCCTACGGTATTCAAAGGTGTTCACAAGCTAGAATAGATCGCTGGCTGTTTCCAGTGAACCATAGACCCATACAGCGCACTCAGAATTAAATAAAGCCACCCCCTGCCTCCATGGTATTGTATGAGTCTCCTATGACTGCTGGAGCAAATTCCTACCACCTAGTCCTTCTGACAATTGTACCCCGTGTGGCTCTGCCCTCAGAAGTGTGAGAGCCAGCCCAGGCACATTGAAGATCCTCCTCTAGCCTCTCTGCACCTCCTCTTTGGCTGTCCCTCATTGGCACTCTGTGGTTGTGGCTACCCTGCTCCAGGCTCTGCCTGCTCATTTGTCTTCTTATACTTCGTCCCTGTGAATCTTCCTGACTCCATTTTCTCACTTATAAAGATACCTACCATTCCATGCGGTGCCCACCCTTATCTATTACGACTTTATCCTAACTATCTCTGGAGGAATAAAACCTTCCGATAGTGTCGGACCTGAGGCTCTGGGAAGGTTGTGGGCTTTGGGTTCCTCCTTTAGCTCAGAGATTCCATACCAAATGTTCATTTTTGCCCAACTCCACAAATCTACAGAGACCTGCTTGGTCCTGCAGCATAGTGTGGAAGAGTCTCAGGCCTCATGTTCTGGAGAGAGGAAGTCTGAACCACACCACAGGGAAGAGAAGGCTAGAGAGCTGGTTGCCATGGTGATTCCCTCTCTGGTTTCCATGATGCTACCGATGCCTCCCACATGGTCCTGTGCATCCCACAAAGCTCTAGGTTATTTTGAGTCAATCCATCCCACGCAAGGGCTACAGGTGACTGGACAACCTGTTCTCCTTCCCATAGTTTGGGGTCCAGTGAGGTAGGAAAGGAAGGGCTTCACTTCAAGGAGGAGATGCAGGGATGGTCTCCAAGCAAGGCAAGCACTGCAGCTGGGGCTTTCTGACAACCATGACTGAGCCTTGGAGTTTTGCATTACATATTATGTGTTTAAGAGGCTCAAGAAAAGGGCCAGGGTCTTAAAGCCACACTGGACCTCTCTATGGGACATTTTCTATCAGTGTCTTCAGGGGATAGTCTACCATGTGTCTGGAAAACCAACTGCTCTCTGAAATCCTCCTATTCCATACATCCTGTTCCCTATACCCTCTGTCCCCTAGCTATCTGACAGAACGGGCAGAGAACACCTTTACTACTGTGAAGACTGCTATCTGCAGGCCCTGATGGAGTGAACTGACTCATGTCTTTACCCTGTTCAGAGATTCTATTAGCACTGGACCAGGTACTGGTTTGATTTTCTTTGTAGGACGACTTCTGTACCCGACATTAGAAATGTTGCAGGCACAGGGAGAATGATTGTCCTTGTACGTCAATTTTGCCATTACTCTAATCTAGCAGCTTTTGTTCAGCCTAATCTTAATGATTTGGACTTGAAATTTCATCAGCAGAGGAAACAGAAAAGAATATTCAAGTATAAAACCAGCTGCGGATGGGCTGTTCTTTGAGCTAATAGTATCTCAGTGGTGTTCATGGAGGTCAAAGATCAGGCGCTTACAAGGAAGGAGGCAGCAGAGAGATGGCTCAGCCTTGATGTTTGAGCTCAGTAGATGTCCTTCCTCTGGCCTCGCAAGTAGCTTGTACTGTGTGTGTCTAAGGATGGGTCCCCACCTGGACTAGTGCTGCCCTGGGGTCTTGGTGCTGAGGATGTCTTGTGTGGTGGTTTGAATGAAATGTCCTCTATAGTTTCCAGCATCTGAATAACTGGTCCCCAGTTGGTAGCACAGTTTGGGAAAGCTCTGGAGGTATGGCCTTGTTGGAGGAGGTGTGTCACTGGGAGAGGGGGCAGTTGAGAGTTTAAAGATTTGTGCCATTCTGAGCTCTCTTGGCTCTGTCTCTCTCTGTCTCTGTCTCTCTCTTTTTCTGTCTCTCTCTGTATCTCTGTCTTTCTCTGTCTCTCTATTTCTGTGTCTCTCTATTTCTGTGTCTCTAACTCTGTCTCTGTGTCTCTATCTCTGTGTCTCTCTCTGTATCTCTATTTCTGTCTCTCTGTGCCTCTGTGTCTCTCTGTCTATCTCTCTCTGTCTCTATCTCTGTGTCTCTCTGTCTTTGTCTCTGACTCTCTGTCTCTCTCTGTCTCTGTCTCTCTATTTCTGTCTCTGTGTCTATCTCTCTCTGTCTCTGTCTCTCTGTCTGCCTGTGTCTCTGTCTCTCTCCATCTCTCTATTTCTGTCTCTCTGTGTCTCTCTGTCTCTATCTCTGTGTGTCTTTCTCTGTCTCTGTCTCTCTCTCTCTGTGTCTTTGTCTCTGTCTCTGTCCCTCTCTCTCTCTCTCTCTCTGTCTCCTACTTGTGGTCCAAGATGTGAGCTCCCAGGTTCTGCTCCTGCCCCCACACCTGCTACTTGTAGCCATCATGGACTCCGGGGCTGTAAGCCCAAACAAATTCTTCTTTAAGTTGCTGGGGTCCCAGTGTTTTATTACAGCAACAGAGAGTAGTTAACACATCTTTGTCCCTGTGCTGTGTCTCTGCCCCTCCAGTCTCAGTCTTCAGGAGCCTGGGCAAAATCAGCTGCACAGAGGTCAGAGGTCAGAGGTCAAAGCCAAGCCTTCAGTTTGCCCCAGTTGAGTTCCCTGGGAAGGCCTGGAAACCAAGCAAAACCACTTCCAATCCAGAATGGCCCCAGGGAACAAATGCCAGGGTATGCCTGGAGGAGAGGGCTGGCCAACTGAGACTCAGATGCTGCCATTGCATTTGCTCTGAAGGGTCTGTGACTCTGGATAGAGAATTCTATTTAAGGCAAACATTTCTCACTGTTGGATTGGTACAGGCTATGTCAGTATGATTCACAATTGAAGAAAAAAAATGCAGAGAAAACTTCCATGAGCCTCCAGGGAGCTTGAGGGTTGGACAATTCATAAAACTAGAATGTGGAGCTTCAGGAACAGAGGGATCCTTGGCTATGGGTATCATTGGGACTCTGGCCTTCAGTCTTTAGGCTGGTAACAGCTCAGATCTCTATCAAGAGAATAGAATGGCCAAGGGCACGGAGCTCTGACCTTGAGTTGGTTATTTCTGAGGCAGAACCTGAACTGGCTGGGGTGTCATGCTCACTGGAGGATGGTCCCAGAAGACAGGAAAAAGGGAAGGAAAAAGAGACAGACAGCATCAGGCCAGGAGTTGGGAAAGCAGGCTCTCAGGGGGAGTGTGTTAGGTGTGCAGCTGGGACAGCCTGGGCCTGGTGATTAGTGGAAACTGGAGGGAAAAGACATTTGATAGCAGAAAAATTCACAAATCCCTCTCCACAGAGAAGTCTGAAAGCTGAAAATGTAAATAACTCCAACAAAGGACTGGCAAGCCTGTTTGACCAGCTGCCCTGCCAAGCTGTCCTTGGGGACACAGGAGCTCTAGAGGTTTCTCTTTCAGATCCACTCGGTTTCACCATGTTTGAGAGATTTCTACCCACCAGAGTGAACTTACTATGCAGGTAAATAAGGAGAGCTCACAAGGGAGAATTTCCGGCTCTGAAAAGCTTGCTGCAGAATGCCTGTCTCTTAGGAGAGCTGCAGAATGGAAGCAGAGTGGAATTCTCTGAGATGTCTTTCCATATGGTTCACAGGCTCACACCAGGACAAGGTGTGGGTCCCTCCAGTCCCCTGACCCTGCTGCTCCAGGACAGGTGTTCACTTAAGGAAATTCAAGTCCCAAGAATAAGCTTGGCTGGTGGTGGTTTGTATAAGCTCAGCCCAGGGAGTGGCACTATTAGGAGGTGTGGCCTTGTTGGAGTAGGTGTGTCACTGTGGGTGTGGGCTTTAAGACCCTCATCCTAGCTGCCTGGAAGTCAGTCTTCTCCTAGTATCCTTCAGATGAACATGTAGAATTCTCAGCTCTGCCTGCACCATGCCTGCCTGGATGCTGCCCTGCTCCCACCTTGATGATAATGGACTGAACCTCTGAACCTGTAAGCCAGCCCCAATTAAATCTTGTCCTTATAAGAGTTGCCTTGGTCACGGTGTCTGTTCACAGCAGTAAACCCTAAGACAGGGAATAAAGATTTTTATTTCATCTGATTTCTAGCTGGTAGGAAGAGTTATTTTTTTTTCCCAGTTGTTGAATGCAGACAATGCAGGTGGGGTGGCTGGATCATATACTGGCTGTGCCTTCCATATGTTTTGAGGAGGCTCCCACAGCAGCTATGCTCTCCACTCTCCCCACCAACATTGTGAAGGCTCTGCTCTTCCTCGTCCACACTAGTGTTTGCTATCTGTGGTCTTTTTGTTAATTGCTGTTCTAACCCGTGGGAAGAGGTGCTTCACTTGGGTTTGATTTGCATTTCTCTGATGGTTACTGATTCTGGGCCTTGTCCACACACCTCTTGGGTATTCAGATGTCTTCTTTTGAGACACTTGTTTGGATTGGTTGAGTCAAAAACTCTTGAAATGAAGGAACATCAGAAAGAAAACTTTATGAGCTTTTGCTGATGCCATAAGAAGGCTGGGATGTGTGGATTATGTTCCTGCAACCAGCAGGTTAGATTACAAAGCAGCCAGAAAAATTCTACCGGGTCCCTTAGACAAGATGGTCACCCTATTATGGTGACCAACACTCTCTCTATATATAAATGTGTTTGTGTGTGTATCACACACATATGTGTATGAATGTATATAAAAACATATGCATATGTATATAGCCCAACATTGTAAATAGGAATACACACATTTAACTCATGGGGGCTCAGTCTTTAGGAAAGGAAAGGGTGTCAGGAAAGCCACCTCTTACATCCTGAAGCTCCTCTGTTTAGAGTCAGCAGCACTACTTGGGCCATGCTGGGGCAGGCTAGATATCCTGCCTCAGTTAATGGAAGCTGGCATTGAGCTGACCCACCCCGACCCAGCAACCCCAGGAAGAAACGATTATTCTTTCCTTTATGCAAAAGAATATGCAAATTTCTTCTGTGAATAGAAAGAATTTTAAAGAACCCACATCAGTTAGCTACCTGTCACTGGAACAGTTAGTGTGAGGGTTAATCCCCACTCTGTTTGACAGGGTCTAGAATCACCTTGGAGACAAATCTCTGAGTGTGCCTGTGAGAGACTATCTAGATCAGGGTATGGAAGTGAGGAGACACACCCTAAGTGTGGGCAGCACTTTCCTTTGGAGTGGGTTCCAGGACTGAATCTAAAGGAAAAAGAGCTGAACTGCAGATTTGTCTCTTTCTGCTTCCTGACTGGGCGTACAACATGGCCAACCACCCCTGTTGCTGTTGTGGGTTGTACTCACACTGTGAACCCAAATAAATCCTTAGGTTGCTTGTGTCAGGCATTTGGTCACAGCAAGGAAACTGGTGCCTAGATGCTGAGACAATTACTTAGAAGGAGAAGAAAGTTTGTTTGGCTCACAGTTTCTCCAGACATTTCTATCCGACACTGGGCTTCGCTGTCATGGCCATGTCTATCCGAGGTCTGGCTTTGTTGCCTTGCTCTTATAGTGAGGTGAAGAGAACACATCACAGAATAAAATCATTCACTTCATCATATGCAAAAAAGGAAGATCACGGGAGTCCTACAGAATGGTCTCCAGCGATCTAAATGCCTGGCACGAGGCACCACCGTGGGTTTTGAAGTACTGGGGTAGAATCCAGGGCATTGTACATGCCAGGTCAGCTTGCTGCCACTGAGCCAATAGCTCTCAGCTCTGTGATTCCTTTACCTTTGTAATCTCTTCTAATTAGCACTGTAATTAGAGAGTCACTGCTTAAAGCTGCCCGCCCCCATCCCCCACACAGTAGAGAACCTTCACTGTCCACAGCCATGGTTCCTACATGCATCATGCTTCTGAGTCAAGTGCAGCTCTTACAAGCTGGAAACGTGTCTGTCTGTCCGTGCTAGTATCTCAAAATCTTCCTTCTTTGATGAATGGATGAACCAAAACCAAAAGTCGTATGGGCTCATAACACTTGAAAAATTATATACAGTGCATTTTTATTGAAAAATTATATACAGTGCATTTTTATTGAAAACTTATATACAGAGAATTTTTATTTAGTGTCTTGCTTGTTTTACTTTTTCCCTCTTCCCTAGCGTAGTAGTAGAGTTCATTGAGAAATTTTGTAGATCCAACCTCACCTCCCCTCCTGGATGAAACATTTCAATTCAGGAAAAACTGCCAAGCAAAAGCCCCTGACCTCAGGATGCCTGTGTTTGATCTTTAGACCTTAGGTTGCTTGCTACTGTCTGGGTATTCTCTAGTTGCCCCCATTTTTCATCACTCTGTGGGGAACATCTGCAGAGCACTGTGGCCTCTGTCTATATGCCCTTTGTTACCTAACATTACCCTTGATAGAATGTCACCAACTCTGGGTCCTCAGTACTCCATGCTGTCTCTGTTGCTTCCTCCTCTTCTTGGGAACAGAGCAGGCAACCTGCTCAACAGACTAAGGTAGACGATGCTGTAAGACTGAGGGTCTCATCATGAGTGCCCATTGCTGCATGCTCCCCAGGTTCTAATGCACCTCTGCTGGCATGCTTGTGCCCATGAGGCTCCTCTGTTCTACGTGGCTAAGCCCTCTGGCCAGTGGCTGCCCAAGCATGGGCAGTCAGTCAGTGGTAAGATAGGAATAAAGGTGTGGACAGTTGTCACCATCTCTTAGTAGCTCCGTACTAGGCTCAGATGACATCACTTCCAGCTCCCTCAAGATTTGAGCATTGCGTCCTTCCCCGCCATTGCTGCCTTCTGGGCACCTTGTGTTTGTGGAAATGAGAGTTCCCTCAGTTAGAGTTAAACCAGGATCAAGCAGGTGGTCTGTGAGTGTGTGGGCTCCTCCAGGGAGGGATGATTCAAACCTGCAGGCTACCTGGGTGGATACCAGAGCCCACAAAACATCCTCTCCCTGGAACTCTGGTTCCTCTGGACTTCTGTCAGTTTCTTGAGAAGCAATAGGAATAAAGTCCCTGGACAGGCTGCATTTGGACTCTTCAGAGCCAGGTCTAGCTGTCCTCTCTTCTCCACCATTGGGCTTTCCCCTAGTGAACACTGTGACAGTCAATGTCAGTTGTCAATTTGATGGGACCCAGGATCACCTGAGAGATGAGCCTCTGGATATGCCTGTAGGGATGATCTTGATTGTGTCCACTGATTTGGATCCATCTTAATTGTGGATGAGGCCATTTCCTGAGGGGATCCTGGACTGTGTAAATGGGAAAGGGAGTGAGCAGAGAAGCAGCGTGAGTTGATTTACATGAGTTTATTTCTCAGCTGTGGATATAACATGACCAGCTCACTCAGGCTCCTGCTGCCTTTCCTTCTGCACCATTAAGGGCCATGTCTGTGAACCATATCCAGAATTAACCCCTTCCCCCTTAAGTTGCTTTGGTCAGAGCATTTTACCACAGCAAAGGGGAAGTCACTAAGACAGAGGGGACCAGTTCTCCAGAGTTTCCCTCGGGTCAGAGGTGCTCCTCCTGGCCTTGGAGTCTGTGCAGTTCCCTTCAAGGCCCCTTTGATCTTCTGCTTGTGAACTCTTCCTTCTTGTACATTCTCAGCTGAGCAGCACGGCTAGGCTTTCTGTCAACATGCTATTTTTACCCAAACCACCCATTATTTTTCCCTTGCTCTTTGATGCTTTTATGATGTATTTTGCAATACCAGTTGGAAAACTAAGGGAGGATGGCGTGCCTTTCTGTTGTTTTCCTAGAATGCCTTCACAGTTCTGCAGGGAGGACCTCTGAGATGTCTGGTAAGGGACATCAGAGACCTGTTGCTATCTATAGTGAATTCAAGCTTTCCCAGCTCCTGCTCTTCCTCCTGTGTTCTGATTCCTTTCTGTGGACACTCTGGAGGGCAGAACACTTCTTGTTCAGCTGCGTCTTCCTCCTCTTCCTCCTCCTCCTCCTCCTCCTCCTCCTCCTCCTCCTCCTCCTCTTCCTCTTCTTCCTTCTCCTCCTCCTCTTCCTCTTGAGGTGTGTGGTCTCTTCAGTGACCAGGATACCACATCTGTACAAACTCTGGGCTCCCTGCTACCCTGGCCCGATGGTCATCAGTATCATCACCTATGGATATTCTGGGATATAGGAGACAGTCTCTGTGGCAAAATGCCTTGGCCATCACCACTCACAGGAACACTCAGTCACTCCAGGAGTACAGGAGAGACATTCTGTGGTCACAGGCCTCCTAAACTCAGAGGCTCCATGTCTCTGCATCTGTATCCTCCAGGCCAGCTAGCTACCTGTTCAGAACCCTGTAGAATATTCCATCTCTAAGGAAAACAGGTACCTAGTCACCAGGGCCAGCCCTGTCTTGGGCTGGAGGACGCGAGGACAGCTGGTGTCCCTAGCTGTGTTCTTCTCAAGACACAGTGGCAAGCAACATGGTCCACAGAGTATACTGGGAATGTGGAAACAGCTTAGTGCAGTTGAAGCAGCCATTCCCAGGCACCATCCACCCAAACTCTAGCATGTCCTAGCAGGGATGTTCTGTGTTGGATTCTGCTCACCTAAGGCTGGGAGACAGTGAAGCTCATTCTTAATGAAGCCCCTTCTGATCTAATGCTCCCTCCCTATGAAGATCACAAGGATGGCTCCTTAGTGGGCTTCCTCTGCTACGTATTTGCTTAGTGTTTAGATGTATCTGAGTTGCTATCTGCTGTATTGTTTCCTGTTTACCAGTTGTCTGTGTTCTTTTTAAAAAATCTTCTACCACTCATGGGGCTAGAGTGATAGCTTAGCAGTTAAGACCATGCAGTGCCCTTGCAGAGGACCTGGGTTCTGTCTCCAGTCCCTGTAACTGCAACTCCAGGAGACCTGATTTAAATGCTCTTCTTTCCGGGGCATTAGGCATACACATGCTGTACATGTATGCATGCAAGTAAAACATAAAATTCACCTTAAAATAAAACCTGTTCTTTTTATCTGGCCTTTTTCTCTCCTCCCTTTCCCGCCCCTCCAGTCTATCCTCTCCCTCCCCTACTGTCCCCCTTTCCCCTCCCCTCTCCTCCTCCTCCTCCTTTTCTCCTCCTCACCCTTTCATGCGCTAGTTTGGGACCCAGAGGCTTGCACAAGCCCAGGCAAGTGCTCTACCACTAGGCTGAATTTCAATCCTCTTTTCTCTCCAGGTTTATTTAAGCATTTGATCTGACTTTATTTTGTTTCTGCCCTTTGAAATGTAAATCATACCCTTTGTTAATTTTTTTATAGTAAGAGCCTCTGTGTCTGTAATATTTTTAATGTTTAAGATAGATCCAGAGCATAGACACCACCAGGGGTACCGAAGCTGTCATGAACCTGATCAGTGCTGGGGACACCTGCATTCACTTCCAGCCTAAGAACCTCAAGGTGGGACTTTATAGTGGCACCTGGATTAGAATTAGGTCTCCGTGGTACACTAAGGCTGTTATCTTATGAACAGGAGAGTGTGGACACAGGAACACCAGCAAACGGAGGCTGAAGTGAAGAGCCAGACAGGGTAGATGATGCAAGAACACCGTGTGTATGCCTACACACCAGAGAAAGAGCCGATAGATGATGTTTATTTCCCCAAAAGGAGCAAAGCGTGTGACATCGTCACATCACACTTCAGCTTGCAGAGCTATAATAAAATAAATGCTGTCCATGTGTGCTGCTCTATGCCAGCCCCAAGGAGTTGATGCTTACAAGACATGGGAGGTTGGACTGAAAGGAACAGAAACAATGAATGTGAAACCAGCAGAGTGCGTTTTCATGTGTGTGCATGTGTATGCAATTGGTGTATGTTCACAAGTGTGTATTATGTGCATTTTCTGAGGACTGAAGCCTTAAATCCCACTGCAAGGCTTTGGTGAGCACTTCAGCACAACCGCAGATGCCTGACACCTGTTAACTCTTCACAAAGCTGATTCCCAAGCTGCCCTTAAAATGCACTGCCCAGTCTATTTGGAGCTCTGTGGGCTTCCTGTATGTTCATGGGCATCTCTTTCTTTAGGTTAGGAAAGTTTTCTCCTATAATTTTGTTGAAGATATCTACTTGCCCTGTAAGTTGGGAATCTTCTCTCTTTTCTACACCTATTATCCTTAGGTTTGGTCTTCTCATTGTGTCCTGGATTTCCTGGATGTTTTGGGTTAGGAGCATCTTGCATTTTGCATTTTCTTTGGCTGTTGTGTCAATGTTTTCTATGGTATCTTCTGCACCTGAGATTCTCTCTTCTATCTCTTGTATTCTGTTGGTGATGCTTGCGACTATGACTCCTGATCTCTTTCCTATGTTTTCTAACTCCAGGGTTGTCCCTTTGTGATTTCTTTATTGTTTCTGTTTCCATTTTTAGATCCTGGATGATTTTGTTCAATTCCTCTACCTGTTTGGTTATGTTCTTCTGTAATTCTTTAAGGGATTTTTGTGTTTCCTCTTTAAGGGCTTTTATCTGTTTACCTGTGTTCTCCAGTATTTCTTTAAGAGAGTTATTTATGTTCTTCTTAAAGTCCTCTGTCATCATCATGAGATGTGATTTTAAATCTTAATCTTGCTTTTCCAGTGTGATGGTGTATCCAGGACTTGCTATGGTGGGAGAACTGGGTTCTGATGATGCCAAGCAGCCTTGGTTTCTGTTGCTTACATTCTTACACTTGCCTCTCGCCATCTGGTTATCTCTAGTGCTACCTGCCCTTGCCATCTCTGGCTGGAGCCTGTCCCTCCTATGATCCTGGTTGTGTCAGAACTCCTCAGAGTCCAGCTGTCTCTGTGATCCTGTGATCATGTGATCCCGTGATTCTGCGATCCTGAGTTCCTGGGTGTCAGAACTCCTAGGAGTCAAACATCAGGGAAATGCAAAACAAACAACCCTGAGATTCCACTTCACACCAGTCAGAATGGCTAAGATCAAAAACTCAGGTGACAGCAGATGCTGGTGAGGATGTGGAGAAAGAGGAACACTCCTCCATTGTTAGTGGGGTTGCAAGCTGGTACAAACACTCTGGAAATCAGTCTGGAGGTTCCTCAGAAAGCTGGACATAGTTCAACCTGAGGACCCAGCTATACCACTCCTGGGCATATACCCAAAAGATGCTCCAACATATAACAGGGACACATGTTCCACTATGTTCGTAGCAGCCATATTTATAATAGCCAGAAGCTGGAAAGAACCCAGATTTCCTTCAACAGAGGAATGGATATAAAAAATGTGGTACATCTACACAATGGAATACTACTCAGCTATTAAAAGCAATGACTTCATGAAGTTAGGCAAATGGATGGAACTAGGAAGTATTATCCCAAGTGAGGTAACACAGTCACAAAAGAACACACATGGTATGCACTTGCTGATAAGTGGATATTAGCCCAAAAGCTTGGAATACCCAAGATACAATGAAGCTCAAGAAGAACGAAGACCAAAGTGTGGATGCTTCAGTCCTTCTTAGAAAGAAAAACAAAATACTCATAGGAGCAAGTGTGGAGAGAAAGTGTGGAGCAGAGACTGAAGGAAAGGCCATCCAGAGACTGCCCCACCTGGGGATCCATGCCATATTCCGATACCAAAAACCCAGACACTATTGAGGAAGCCAAGAAGTGCTTGCTGACAGGAGCCTGATATAGCTGTCTCTTGAAAGTCTCTGCCAGAGCCTGAGAAATACAGAGGTGGATGCTCACAGCCAACCATTGGACTGAGCATGGGGTCCCCAATGGAGGAGTTAGAGAAAGGACTGAAGGAGCTGAAGGGGTTTGCAACTCCATAGGAAGAACAACAATATCAACCAACCAGACCCCTCCAGAGCTCCCAGGGACTAAACCACCAGCCAAAGAGTACACAGGGATCGACCCATGGCTCCAGCTGCATATGTAGCAGAGGATGGCCTTGTCGGGCATCAATGGGAGGAGAGGTCCTTGGACCTGTGAAAGCTAGATGTCCCAATGTAGAGGAATGCCAGGGCAGGGAGGCAGGAGTGGGAGCACCCTCATAGAAACAGGGGGAGGGGGATGGGATAGGGGTTTTCCGGAGGGGAAACTGGGAAGGGGAAACTGGGAAGGGGAAACTGGGAAGGGGGATAACATTTGAAATGTAAATAAATAAAATATACAATTAAAAAATGCACTGTCCAGGAGAAATAAGTTATTTGGACCCTAACCAGAGACCCAACTAGAGTGCTGGGTCCCAAGCCTCCTGTTCCTGGGGGACCCACCTTGAGCTGTCTCCTTGTGTTTCTTCACTGCAGAGTGAAGGAAGGCCTGGCTTCTGGCCACCTTCAGATTCTCGGTAGCTAGCATGTTACTAATAAACGCGCCTGTGGCTGAGTGAGCAGACAGTGAATAGAAGTTAATCAAAATGTTAAACAAGTCTCATACTCTGTCTGGGGATCCATGGATGCCTTGGGAAAATGGAGGCCCAGCATCCTGCTATCTAATCCAAAACACAAACAGGGTGACTGAAGAGTGAGCTCTGGGCTTCTGGCCACCAAGTCGTACCCCCCCCCCCCCCGCAACTCCAAGCCGAAACCTACACATCAAGCATAACAAGTCAGGATCCAGCCCCTCCAGCGCAGGATTTTTATCTCTCTAAGCCTCAATTCCTACATCTGCAAAATGGGCATAGTGAACCAGCCTCATGGGGTAACCAAGGAATACAGGGGATGGCAGATGAAAGTGAACTTTGAAACCGGCGCTGGCTGTTGCAGTCATTAATTACATGCTTACTTTATGATACAGATAGCCAAGACCAATCTCAAAGATGACCACAGCTGACATGAAATCCGTTTCTATTCAGAGTCCATGTCTCATGTACTGTTTTTTAGCCTCCGTGTTTTGTCTTCCAACCAGCCCTCCTCTCTCTGGTCCACTGGGCTTTGGGAACCTGTGCTTCTCATTTGCTGTCCCACGTGATCACATGCTGGACCCTGGCTCTATATTTGAAGAGATTAGAGTTGGACATGTGCAGAAAACTTGTGGGAACTGGCTTTGGCAATCCTGAACCATTGTACCACCTGAACATGGCTTCAGGAGGCAGGGAGGGGACAGTTACTCATAGCGCCTAGAACAAAAACAATGTCAGTTCCAGTTGCAAAGATGTCATCACACCAGCTGTGCCCAAAAATGGTCTTTCCCAAGTGTCATGTTTCAGGCAGGACTCACATGACTGAGCTCCACCCGGGAGTTACAAAATGCTTTCATAACTGGGGGTTTCCCTCGCTAGGCTTTAGGTCTCACCCTTCTGTATTGCTCTGAGAGAGCTGACAGATCAGCATCTGGCACAGATGAAGAGATCTGAACATCATGGGTAATTTGAAATGCAAACCAAGAGCTGTGGATAGAGGAACTGGGAACCCAAAGGAGCCCCTGTGTGACATCTGTGGTAGTGTTGATGATCCTATTTTAAAAATAACAATCGTTGTGTTTTATAAAAAAGAAAAGAGAAGCCAGAGATATGTCTGGTGGAGGTGCAGTATGGTTCGAGGAAGGGGGTGCCTCTGCAGGGCCCATATGGAACATCCCTTCCCCCTGAGGGGCCAGCCACACAACAGTATAGTACAGAATAGAGTTTATTCAGGGCATGGGGAGGAGAATTGAGGGAGCAGTAGAGACAAAGAAAGGCACAGAGGAAGGGGGAGGGGGGAGAGGGAGGGAGGTAAGGAGGGAGGGAGGAAGGGAAGGGAGAAGACTAGAGCATGTGGAGAGGGTGGGAAAATGAATGGGGAGAGAAGGTGCAGAGGGGGAAGAAGGTAAGAGAGCAAGAGGGGAGAGAAGAGAGAAGAGCGAGGAGGGGGCAAGCAGCCCCTTTTATAGTGAGTCAGGCACACCTGGCTGTTGCCAGGCAACTGTGGGGTGGAGCCTAGAAGGAATGCCAACAACAATAAATATTTTTATTTAAAAAAATTATACAATACATTTTGATCATACACTTTCCCCTTGTCTAAACTCTTCCCAGATCCTTCCTATCCAACTGCATGTTCTTTTCCTCTCTCAAGGCAAAAACACAACCCCAAAACTGAAAATCAAACCACAATCTTTTTTTTAAAAAAAGCCATTAAGACAAAAAAAAAAAAAAAGTCCAAACAAAACAAATAGTGTGCCCTGACCCTCCCCCAAACAAAACTTATGGAGTTGGTTTTGTGTTGGCTAAGTACTCCTGGGTGTGGGGCCTGCCCTGGAGTGTCCTTGATATTCTCAGGGATACTCCATTTGAGACAACTGATTTTCCTTCTGCCAGAAGGTATTTATTGCAAATGTCTTCTTGGTTAGGAGTGATACTTTGTGTCCAATTCCCCTCCTCTATGCTGGCGTTTGGCTGGTTGGAACCTGTGCCGGTCCTAGGCGTGCTACTGTAGTCTCTGTGAGTTATTTTGATCACTCACAGAGTGTTGTGTCTGGAAGACACTATTTACTGGGAGTCGCTTGCCACCTCTGACTCTTTTGATCTTTTCCCTCTACTTTCATGCAGATCCCTGGGGTTGGGGGTGGGGGTGGGGCTTGATAAAGACATCTTGATAAAGACATCTCATTCTCTGCATATTATCTATTGCAAGAAGAAGTAGAGGCTGAGAGATGCTCTCATCTGTGGGCATAGGAGTATATCTTAGGCTACATTTTATTGCTAATGCCCTTTAGAAGAGCAACAGTAATTGGTTTTTCCCTAGGCCCTTGACCCATATAGCTTCGGTGTCACCTATAAGTTCTATCCCATGGAACAGGTCTTAAATCTGACAGAAGCTGCTTGGCTATTACCATAACATTTGTGCCATGACTACACCAATATATCAGACAGGCACCTTAGTACTGTAGGTTGAGCGACTGTAACTGGGTGGTTCTGATGATTACTTTCCTCCTCTGGTAGGGCACAGAGTAACTTCCAGGACAATGTATGCTGGTTAGTCCTGGTGAAGCTTCTAGTTGGGTATCAACTTGATTTCTTCATGTTTGATGACATAAGTAAGTTGTGTCTTCAGCAATAGGGTTTTACCATCATGTATGGAGAGCAATCAATAGCCTTTGCAATAGCCTGTGGTATTGGGGCGGGGGTGTCTATGGATCGCTTTGTCCAATGATTTAAGGCTTCCCTGGTGCTGGAGATTATACTTGGTATTGGTGTAAGATGGGTGTTGTCTTACCCCTAATACAGTGACTCCATTTACGTTCTTTTCATATATGTGTATATTTTAGGAAGCTTCTAGAGTAGTAGGTTTCCATATTGTTTTTCAGAAGGCCTTTGGTGTTAGTTATCTCTCCCCAGACCCCCTCCTTTATCCTTCTCCCCTTCCTCCACAGTTCACCCTCCTGCTGTTGTTTCCTGTATTTTTTATAGCACTACCGTCTCTTTCCCCTTCCTTGGAAGACCCTGCCCCCGATCCCTTATTCTCTACTTCAATGGATATATGATTTGAAGCACACATATCTAAAGCTTAAAAGATAGCATCCATACAGAAGAGGAAGCATGCAAAATTTGTCTTGGTCTGGGCTTCCTCACCTAAAATGATTTTTTTCCTAGCTCTATCCATTTGCCTGAATTTTTCATAATTTCATTTTTATTAACAGCTGCAAAATATTTCATTGTATAAATAGTCTGGATTTACATGATTATTTATATATATTTTATATATTTATGATGCACAGCTAGGCTATTTCCAGTCTTGGGTTATTACAAATAGCGCAGCAATGAGCACAGATGAACAAGTAACTCTATAGTAAGATACAGTCTTCTGGGTATATGACCAAGGGTCGTATAGCTGCATACTGTGTTAGATTGATTTTCAGCTTTTTGAGGACCCTCCAACACTGATAAGCACCCCCCTTTCCCCTCATCCTTGCTGGCATATGCTG
The DNA here is from genome assembly GCA_019843965.1 of Rhynchomys soricoides. Lineage (NCBI taxonomy): Eukaryota > Metazoa > Chordata > Mammalia > Rodentia > Muridae > Rhynchomys > Rhynchomys soricoides. The sequence continues at coordinate 2,074,922 of JADRCH010000144.1, read as the reverse complement.
TCATTTGTTTTATTGGTCTTGGCCATTCTGGGGTAAATTTGCATTTCTCGGATGGCTAAGGATGTTGGACATTTCTTTAAGTGTTTCTCATCCATTTGTCTTTCTCCCTTGAGAACTCTCTGCTTAGTTCTGTGTTCCATTTTGGCCGAGTTGTTTGTTTTCTTGATGGTCAATTTTATTTTATTTTTTAAATACTTGGATATTCTAGATACCAAACTTCTATCAGATGTGTAACTAATTGGTAAAGGTCTTTTCCTATTCTATCGGGTCTCGCTTTGCCTAATGGTGCCCTTTGCCATGTGAAGGTTCTCAGCTTTGTGAAGGTCCATTTATTGGCTATTGGGTTTTAATGCCTGTGCTATCAGTGTCCTGTTCAGAAATTCTTTCCCTGTGCCCTTCAGTTCCAGTCCATTCCTTACCTTTTCTTTTATCAGATTCAGGGGTCCTGGTCGTCTGTTGACATTCTGACCCGTTGAGTTTTGTAGAGGTGATAGATATGGATCTATTTATATTCTACATTCAGCTGCTCAGCTTGGCCAAGACTATTTGTTGAAGATGCTGTCTTTTCTCTACTGTATCTGTTTGGCTTCTTTGTGAAAAATTGTGTGTCTGTGTGTAGAACTATTTCTGAGTCTTCTATTTGATTCAGTTGATCAATATGTACGTTAATGCCAACAGGCCAAGAGGAATTACGAACACAGAGGGACTGAATTAACTTCCCACCTTGCTGTTTTTCTCACTATGTAGCTCTGTCAAGCCTGGTACTTGATATGTATAGTTAGATAGCCTTGAACTTCTGACAACCCTCCTGCCTCTGTGTCTCAAGTTTTAGGATGACGAGATGTGTACCACTGTCTCTGGTTTTAACTTCACTATTTCCCCACCACAGAGAGGCTACCCACACTCCTCAGCTCAACAGAGGCTCAGTCTCGAGTTAAGAAAAATATAAGGGGCTGGTGAGATGGGTCAGTGGATAAGAGCACTTGCTGCCAAGTTTGATGATTCGAGTTTGATCCCCAGGTCCCACATGGTAGAAGGAGAGATGTAGGTTGGAGTCCAGCCTCGCTGCTGGGGTGTATGCCGCTCAGGCAACAAAATGGGGAGGTGCTAGGCTACATTTCATCCATGGTGCCAGCACTGGCTCGGGGGTAGCAGAATGTAGCCTAAGATGGGGGCCCCAACCCCGGTTATGAACCCACGCAGGCTGAGACTGAGGTTGGTGTTCTCATACTCTTGGGCACTCAGTTGCTGCTGGGAACCACAAGGAGTTGAGAATCAGGGGGTGTGGGGGGGTCGAGAGCCAGTGATGAGTTGGGGAAGGGGGCTCTGGCTTAGCTCAGGTTGGGTGTCCCTATAATGAAGGTTCCCCACCACCACCAGCAGTTCTTGATGAGAGAGACAGTCCTTACTTAATCAACCTGTTTATTCATAATGGAAAATAAAGGCATACATCTTCCTCAGGGTGGACCAGAGATTACAAACCTTTTGCAGGAAGGAATGTCTGGGAGGGGAACCTTATTGGCTAAACCCTCGGGGCCCATCTAGATACCTCATTAGCATGGAGAACTCTGTGCTCTGTGCTACGTGATTAGGGGTCACAATCCTCAAGTGGGGTGTCATGGTCACGTGTTCCAGGAGAGGAACCAGGTTGGATGAAGTGCTTACCATTCTCAGATATGAGAGTGCCAGGGTCCCTGACTCCAGTCAATCTTCCCAGTTTCTGTCTGGTGACATGGTTCCACTTGCTCCACAGAGAGATCTGACTCCAGTCAATCTTCCCAGTTTCTGTCTGGTGACATGGTTCCACTTGCTCCACAGAGGGATGACTCCACATCTCAGTCTGAAAAGTTGTTTTCAGACTTCCGCATGAGTGCTGTTGCGTGTTCTCTCTCTCTCTCTCTCTCTCTCTCTCTCTCTCTCTCATGTATGTCTCATATAAATGTAATAAAAATGTTAAAGAAAAATGACTTTTCTGCATATATATTATGTTCCCTTCTCTCTCTCTTTTTTTTTTTTTTTTTGGTAAATTTTATAAAAATGATATCAAATTGAAATCAATCACACATAGAAAACATCTGAACTGATGATATCTCCAGAAATAACTAATTATCTTATAATAAAAGTATTGTTGATTCGTTACTGGGCTTGGAGAAGATGTTTTGTAGTCATGTGTGAAAACCCACGCATCATTTTCTTGTACCTTTAAAGAAAATATTAGAATTTTTTTTTTTTTTTTAAAAAAAGACAATGTACCTAGAAGTATTTTTCTAAATAATTCCTTCTAAATAACTCAAGTGCTGGGGACATAGCTCAGTGTACAGTGTTTTCTTAGTAAATGCAGGACCCTGTTTTCAATTCCTAGTATCACAAGGAAATGATTTTTAAAAACGCTTTGACATTTTTAAAACTTTGATTTATTGTGTGTGTATGCCACAGCACTTGTGTGGAGGTCAGAGGTCAACTTTTAGGAGTTGGTTCTCTCTTGCTGTGGGTTCTGCAGATTGAACTCAGGTCATCAGGTTTGGGAGCCAAGTGCTTTTTACCTCCCAGTCCCCTAGAGATAGTTCTTAGAATGATATCATTATGTTGCTATAGGTTGATCTTGGAATGTCCTCACATGTCCATTTGTTGAAGGCTTGATTCCCCATTAGGACCTGGTGAGAGCTCTTCAGATTATAAGGAGCACACCTTTGAAGGGAATTGTAGACTCTGGCCTCATCTTTCTCTTCTGTTCTTTGGTCACAAGGCAGGCAGATCTGCTGCACCAAAAGCTAGCACCATGAAGCATTTGCTTGCCACAGATGCAAAGCAATGCAGTCAGGTGATCAGCTGACCATAGACTGACATTGCCCAGGAATGTGATCCCAAACAAACCTGTTTTTCTTTATAAATAGATGATCTCAAGTATTTTGTTTAAGTGATAGAAAGTAACACTTTTATTAAACAGATAATTATAATCTAGTATGGTTCAGAACTGTCAAAATTAAGTGGTAAAATACACTATTTTTCTTAGAAGGTTTAGGATTGGAGTGATGCATCATGAAGAAACAAGAAAGTATTTAAGTATTTTAAGTATTTAAGTAAAAATGTGTCTTCATTAGCTATGGCAGGGTGTGATGGAGACGAGGAAAGAGGCTTCCAGGGGCCTAGGGCTCATTTGCCCACTTCTGCCCACTCTGTCCCTTTAGTTCTATGCAAGCATCTCTCCTTTCCAGAATGGCTCTCAAAGCATGGTCTTCAGGTTCCTAACGTAAAGCATTTTATAATAATACTAACCTATTTACTCTTAACTGTGTTGACATTGGCTTTGGTGAAAACTCAAAAATTATTAACACTCCTGGTGCCTCTTCAGAGGTCAGAGCAGGATGTCAATTGCTTTCTTCACTACATTGTGAAGAAAAGAGAACTCTCCCCACAAAAATAAGTCACATGTAAGAATGGATTTGATAAGGCAATTAAGATTCATTTGCTCACAGAACAGACCTCTTTTCAACTCTGTAACAGAAGTCTGCTGCATTCTGAATAAAGCATGGTGACTGCCCCAAGGAAGTGCAGCCATGTTTGAGTTGCCAGCTAAACTAACCACTTCATCCAACTACTTTTTTTTTTTAACCTGAAAGAACAACTGGCAAACTAGTTACCACGGATATTTGGCTGATTGTTTCTCAGAATTAGATGAAACAACTTTCAAAGTAAACAAATTAGGAAAAAAATGGTTAATGATAAAAGGTTGAATTTTCAACGTTTAAGAATTTGTATCTGTGACTATGAGCCTGATAACTTCCTGGAGCTTTTCTGAAGACAGGCAGTGATATTACGTCCAGTAACCCTTTGACCATACCTGCTAAACTGTGTTATCATTTGAAGAGATATTTTCCAAATAATGAATGCAGGTTACAATATACATGGGCAAGGATCCAAAATAGACCGATGTGGTAGAACACAGCAACAACAAGCTACTGTATGGCTTCATCTGACCACAGTTCACCTTCTCTTGTTACCATGTCTCTAAGGCCTGACTTTCTTCATATATTCAAGACACAAGAGTTCAAATATTAAAGAGACGTGTAAACATGGGAAACAATGCTATAATGTACTTGAAAAAAATCTTAAGTGCTATTAGGCTAATATATGTGATTTTGAAATGAGAATTCTAAACATTAAAAAAATTGTCTGCATGTGTGTACATGCTTGCATTGCCACAGAAGAGGGTGTTGCGTCCTTTGGAATTGGAGTTACAGATGGTTGTTAGCTTCTAGACGGGTAATGGGAACCAAACCCAGGTCCTCTGCATGAGCAACAAGTGCTCTTAACCTCTCTTGCTCTGGTCTAATGTTTAAAAATTTAATTTGTAATACAATAACCAGCTGTTGTTTTGCTGGTGTTTGCTACCAGCTCCCTGGAGAGTAAGGGACACTGCTGAGTGTTAATACAGTCACAGTTGGGAGATTAAATGGAAGCATGGGTGTGGTTTCTCAGTATCTTTATGGACATGGTCTGGGAGCCAGAGCATGCACCCTGAGACTAGCAGTCACATTGTCATCTCATGGTTACCAGAACTCCATTGAGGGAAGTGGCACTGTGGTCTCAAATGACAAAGATGCTTCAACTTCAGACTCAGCATTTCACACAAGCTTCCTAAAATCTCTTCTCTCTCCAAACTTCTGCTCCAATCCTTTCCCAGGTAGATTTTTCACTATAGACAGGTTTTTTCCCCCTAATTCCTCAAGGAAGGGCTCAGTGGATTCCATCTTGTTTCTAGATTAATGAGCTATGGAAAGACTGGTCTTTCATGTCATGCAGATGAGGGTGCGGAATGAGATCAAATCCACATCTTCCTCTTTTGTATGGGGACTGGAGAGGGAGAAGGAGTATTCCAAAGAGCCAACATTACAAAGAGGCATCGTCATAAACCAAATACTTTATTATCTGAGAAAGAGGCCAAATTACAAAACCTTCATACTTAAGACCACACCAAAGACTTCTTAGGACTTCCATGTTAGATTCAACCAGGTAAACCTGTCATCTTGGCTGACAAAACTCCAGTTAGACTTGGCAATTTCATGTGGCTCGACTGTATATAAACTGACTGAGGATTAAGCTTCTGATGGGAGTATGTTCCTAGTCTCATGTCTGTTTATATTATACACAGATGTCCCAGCGACAAACAGGTCCCTGTGCTTAACCGCAAAGCATTTTTCTCCGGGCATGCAGGCCAAGACATCCCAGCACTGGCACAGCAGGTCCCAGCTGGTCCTGCATCCCCTGTGTGGTCTCATGGTATAAACGGCTCTTTATCAATGTCACTTGCTGGTCCAAGGCCACCGTGCTGGTAAATGGCAAAGCCCCTGCACTTCAAGAAACCATATGACTGGATGAAAGCATGGGTCTCACGGTGGAGTTAGCTCTTCACTAGATAAGAACCTCATACAAATTGCTCCAATACACCAGTTTCCCAGTGTGCTTGCCCTGTCTGTGCTTCTAGGTATCCATGGCCAAAAAAAATAAGAGGAGTGAACTCTCTGAGCACACGGAGCAGAAAGGAGCATGCAGCCCAGATGGTAAGAGACATAGCAGGTCAGCAAGACAGGAAGCACCACACTTCATTTAAGGTCAAGGCTGATGGAAGATCCCTCCTTATTGCCCTCAGCCCTGCCCGCCCGACACATCTCCCTTTACATGACTAAGATAAAAATAAAGCTTTCGTACAAATTGCAATTTTTTTCCAGTGAGTTACTTTTGCAGTAAAAATAGCTGCTACATAAATCCCTTCTGATATCTGAAAAGGAGTCATATATTTCCAAAAATAGTCTTCTTATTGTAGTCACACAGAATACCTTGGGGCAAAGGAAGGGAAGGACTGGCTAGGGGGAGGGGAGTAGCCTGGAAAACAGTTACGCCAAAAAATAAAATGCATTTGTGTATAAACTGGCTTAAGGCATGCAGGGGAGTGGAGAACATGTGCCATTTGTCAAGAAAAATACTGCTTTACAGCTTTTACAGTCCGGGAGGAGTGGAGAGGCCATATGGACCCTCAAATAATAACATTAAGTTTCTTATAAAAACAAAACAAAAAACCAACCCAATATACAAAATCCTGGTCAGATAATGAGCAACAATAACAACAGAACAAAACAAAAGTAAAAACCAGGATCATCCTTCAGACCCCATTCCTGCTGGTAAATAAAACAAAAACAGAATATTACGATTTCTCTCAGTTGGCTCCTAAGAGATTAAATCTGTGTAAAATGACATTCCTATGTACTAGTGGAAAAAACAAAAAAAAAAAAAGGGATACCCTATCAGGTATCTGCATTCTTGATTCAGACAAGTTATAATTACTTTAAATACAATATACAATTTCTGTTAAATAGAACTGTTGGAGGATTCAGACAATTATAAGATACAATAATATGTACAAACAAACCGACTTCTGAAAAGGAACAATCACACCCTCCACCTGCCCGGCCCTCTCAAGTGGAGGTGGCTTTTGCGTTCGCTACTCCTGGAGGCAAAAGGCCAATGGAAAAACCATGTTTTTCAGTGTCTGTGTATCCACCACATGCTGGCTCCCTGGAGCATCTCAAAAAGCCACAACGGATTGTGATCTGCACACGGCCTGCTCGGTGCCACTGCGGCTTCCCAGAGACTCTTCCTTTCGGGGTCTCATACAGGACAGAGAGGCCATGTCGGTTTCCACCAGGGGGCGTTGGCTTGTGGAAGAGGCGGGGGTAAAAGGCCGCGCTGCTTGGCGGCTCTCCCCAGAGGGGCTCCATCCCGCCCTCCCATGGGTCAGGACAGGCTTCCCACTCAGTCCCCGGGCCCGGGGCTGGCTCAGGGTGGTCCTGAGGACCTCAGTCTTCTGTGTCAGGCTGGACGCCCAGGATGGCGTGCAGTTCCTCCGGAGTGAAGCCCAGCAAATTCTGCAGGTCGCACACGAAACGGTACACGTAGCGCTTGCCCGACGTCTTGTGAATGATGTTTTTGTCATAGTAGTAGCGTAAGCCTCGGCTCAGCTTCTCGTAGTTCATCTTCGGTTTGTTTTTCCTCTTTCCCCACCGGCGGGCCACCTATTGGGAAGACACAGAAAGGTCAGAGTCACCTATGTCCTCTCTTGGGTCATGACCGATCCCCTGACCCTAGGTGCTCACCCGGAAGAACCCAACAGTCACTGGGACTGACAAATGTTCAGTCTGGGTCTCTCTAAATGCATGCAGATGTTTCCCTGTGCAAAGGCCAATGATGTCCCTGTCTCTGTCCCCAGCTCCACCTCAGCACAGCCTCCTGGACCAGCCATTTGGATCCAGGAGTACCTCCATAGTTCTTATTACAAGTTTTTATCCTTTCTCTCTTTTAAAAAGTCAGAGCCGAGCTGGAGAGATGACTCAGCAGTTAAGAGCACTAACTGTTCTTCCAGAGGATCTGGGTTTAATTCCCAGCAACTACATGGTGGCTCACAACCATCTGAGATGGAATCTGATGCCCTTTTCTGGTGTATCTGGACAGCTACACTGTACTCATATATACAAAATAAATAAATAAATCTTTAAAAAAAAAAAAAAAAAAGTCAGAGTCTTTTGTCTCCCAGGCTAGCCAGGAACTCACTGTGTGAGGATGACCCTGAAGTTCTCTTCCTCCAGCTTCTGCTCCCTGCTCCACCCACACCCTCACCCAAGGTGCTGTGCTTACAGGTAGGCATGTGCCATCACATCAGATTTATGTGGCGCTGAGGATGGAATCCACAGCTGCGGATAAGCTAGACAGCCACTCTGCCAGCTAAGACACATTTCAAACCAGCTGATAGCTGAAGAGACTATTCTGGCCTATGAGACATGCTCATTCCTTCAGACACAGAGAAGGTGACAGATTACTCAGATTGCTGGCATCATGCCTACCAAGGCCTTCTCCAGCAGGGAGCCTCAATGCCAACCATGAAGGCTGCTGGGCTGCTATGTGCTTTGCCTCACTTGGAACAAAGGCAAGCTCCCTCTAGAGCTTGCTGAGGGTCACCAGAGACCCTCTGACAGACAATGCCCACAGAGGAGGAACACTGCCCAATGAAACCAGGTCCATTCATCCATGAGGCAGTGGCTGCAGTTCAGCCTAAGAGCCAGGGATTCCTGATGGGGGAGGGCTTTTGTTGGCTCTGTTGGCTTTCCTTGTACCCAGGGTTGGAACCCAATGTGATGAATTGAGACTGAGAGCACCAGTGGCCATACCTCATCGGGGTCAGCAAGCTTGAATTCCCATCCATCCCCCGTCCAGCTAATGAAAGATTGACAGGACTTGTCAGAGAGTAGTTCCAGAAGAAACTGCCACAGCTGGATTGGTCCGCTTCCTGGGGTAAAGAGAGGTTGGTTACAAAGGGAGTCAGATCATTAGGGATCTGACCCTCTCAGTGACCAGGCTGCTTTGATAGCACTGCCCTACTGGGCATTATGCTAATGAGTAGGTGGGGCTTCAGCAAGCATCACTAAACACTATAATGGGCAGAGCCAGAGTCCTCTCTCTTCCCTGTCCACAGCACTCCTCTAAGGGGTAGCTTGGCCAAGGATCTACATCCTCTGCTGTGTTTGTCTTTTTGGGAGGAGGATACAGGGTCAGCAACTCTCATGAGCACTAACCCTCTTGATGGTGAAACCTTGTTTATGGCTTTCCTGTCCATGAGCCTTAAAAGTTTATTTCTGAAAATGCCCAGTGGGGTTGGGGTGGGGACTCCAGGGCCATTTTATCAAAGGTCCATCCCTCACAACCATAAGCAAACCGTATTGTGAGACCTGTTGCATGGAACACACAGGGGTGACCTACACTGAGAACTGCCCGTCTTTACTCCACGGGCCCTCGGAACCACCACTCTGAGGAAGAGCCTTTGCTGTAGCCCTGTCTCTCTTAAGGATATACAGCAATTTGTCTTGGATCTCTGTCATGGTTTAGGAAAGGAAAGCAGAGATCTGATCCTAAGCTGTCACCTTCTTCCCCTCAGATATAAAAGGCTTTGGGGAAGCACAGCGAGGCCTCAGACTGAACAAGACTGAGCTAACTCACTTGAGTGGCCACTAGGACCTGTCACCTCTGAACAGACTCACCAGTGGGTTTTCACACTACCCATGCTAACACCGTGGGGCTAACCAACAAACAGTGGTATTACCATCCTGGTAGACACTCCTAATGCTGTGGGCTTTTCTTAGCAGTTCTTGGATTCCTAGGGATCAGAACAGCCATAGGTTCAAACCCCTTTATAAATTTTTGTACATATATGTAGCCATCTGTTTTTAAGGATGAAAAGAAAATCCCTACATCCTCATTTTAGTCTCATATCTTTAAAAGTGGGTTTTTAAAATCCGTAGCAGCTTCTTGTGGCCAGCATACGGCAAGGGGATCTATTTAAAGTCATCTGGAGGAAAGAAAAGGAGCATTCTTGATGTTTCTGCCCCAGTTTTAAAATTGTCTGGTTCTAAAAACAGCTTTAAGATTTGCTCTTTGCCTAGAAGAGCTCTCTCGTCCTCTCTAGGATGGTTTTGGAGGCCAAGAGGGGTAAACAGTGCTGCCATCCCTTGAGCCAGCTCCTGCCCTTCCCCAGGCCAGTTTACATTCCTGGAGATCCAGAGTGTGAGTCAGAGCCAGGACCAGAGTCTGTCTGACCTCCTACCTCTCCACCTCCCCTCCCAGGTAGAGGGTGTGCCCCCCCCCCCCCCCGAGTCCTAACGTGAGAACTTCTGCAAGACTGGCCCTGTAGGACTTTCATACAGCAAGCCTCAGAGTGTGAATGTCCCAGGCAAACTTGGATAAGGCCCGAGTAAGCAGGGTGGGTATTTTGGTCACATAGGAGCCCGCTGGGGCCCTGAGTGCTCACTCACCAGTGAAGCCAGCCAGTACTGCTGCAGGAATAACTGGTTTGCCTTGCTCAACCGGGTCGCTCCTCTCTTGGATGTAGTCCTTGAAGGACATGGTTGGCTTACTGAGGCACAGAGACTGGCTACAGTCCTCCTCAAAGCTCTCGAAGGAAGGTACCCGCTGTACATCCAGTAGGGACGATTGGCTGTTCCAGGACCGCAGCAGTGAGTCAGAGCTCTCGAAGCTGTCCCCACCGTTCTCTGGAGAGTCACGGTCCTTGGGTTTTCCTGGTAAAAACAACCAAACAATGCTGAGAGCCCTCCAAGATGTGAGAAGAGCCAGTAGCTCTATGTCATCCATTCAGGAGCATCATGATCCCAACTCCTACATCTCCGCCAGCCACCCCCAAGGCAGCTATGCACACGGCTGGTACAACATCAACCATTCAGATCTCCTCTGAGCACTCTTAAACACAGGCACTGGTTTCTTAAACATCTTTACACGCAAATAACAACCTCCCTCCAACGAAGAATGGATAAAATGTATCCTCGTGTGATAACACACAAGAAAGAATAGATAAAATGTAGCCTCGTGTGGTAACACACTCTAGATCACAAGAAAGAACAAATGCTACACTGTGGATAAAACTCAGATGCAAAAGACAAACCCCAAAGAAGACATTCAGCCAAAGTCCTTGTGTGACATCTCAGGACGGTTGAAAGCCAATCCATGATGACACAAAGGAAAATGGGTCACTTTTGTAAAGAGGGTTTTTCCTGTCACTTTTGGGAAGTGATAGGAAGAAACCTTACAGATGGCTAGAAACTCTGCCTCCATCTGGATGGCGGGTAACACAGGAGTGCACAGCCCCAACCGGATGTATAATCTCAGGTGTGTGGACCATGTATGTTACATCCTTTAAAAGGAACCTGGCATATTCCCATGTGTCTGAGCAGAGTACTCCACCATGAGGAAGTTAGCTGAAAGTTCTCTAGCTATTCAATGTTGCTCACTTGATACCGACAGAACCCAGACCGGACAGGGCTTTCAAACAGGTTGTGAGTCTGCTTTTTGGAAAGTTACTTGGAAGGTGGCCCAGTCCTTTAATCTCCTTCTCCAATGGCCAAAGACAGGGAATGCTTACCAAGCATCTCTCATCCTGACTGGAAACCAGTCAGGACAAACCAATAACCTTATTCTAGAATGTTCTCTTACCAGAACTGTTGTTGAGCAAATTCAAGTTGCCACCGGGGAAGTCCTGGCTGAGGGAACAGTAATTGACACTGACAGTGTTGAGCCGAGACTTGGGTAACATCTGGAGCTCCTGCTCAGAGCCAAGAGCTGCAGGCGTGGCAGACGGAGGGCACATGCTGTCCAGGAGGCTATCTTTGGGGTAGCTTGGTGCCTGCATTCCATACGGAGCCTGCTCCATGCCGAAACCTGAACACAAGGATGAATCCGACATCAGAGGGCAGAGTCAGTCAGCACTCCAATGGCTAGACCCATACACAGAGGACCCCGTTCTGTGACAGGTATCCCAGTGCCAAAGGGCACAGTGAGTTTTCCACACGTTTGTTCTGGCCACTTCTTCTGTCATACTACATACATTAGTGTCTACTGACTTCTTCTTCCTCTTTATGGTTAAAATGGTCTCCTGAAGATTATAGGAGCCTTTTAACCAATGCTCAGTGTTCCAGGGGCCACATAAAAAAGTCAAGGAACAACTGACCCAGCATGGCAGTGGCCACCTCCATATATAAAGAGCACCCTAACTCATCAAGGAATAGTGTATATTCTTGGTTTCATTTTTAAGACCTCTGAGTTAGTCAGAGTCTTAGATTCTCATTACACATTTCACATGCGAACCCGCCACATTTCAGCTGCTTGGTGGATCAATGCCGTGTGTAGCCACCACAGGAAGAGTGTAGGTCTAGGCTATTTGAGGAGCTGGAAAGACCAAAACCAGAGATCTTAAGGCACAATCACCTGACTGACCTAACGTATTGCTGTTGATCCAATGAGGAACTGCGTTCAGGTGTGAGTTCTCCTCATATTGGTCCTCTGTCTTTTCTTGGTTCTCTGGAAAGGAGACACAGAAGACAGTTTGAAAACTCTACAAGGAGAAGTCATACTTCGACTTCCCGTCATGTGGACACCGGTTTGACTCGTCTCAAAGCCAGCGCTTCAGATTCAGTTTTATTTCAATCCCCGTATGTTTAAAATTACAAGGTATTTTTCTAATAATCTGGGGTAAGTTTTCCAAAATCAGTGATGTCACTGTCTAGAACAGCCTGGTTTGTGTGTTCACTTCACACCTGTGTTTATGAAGAACTATCTGTCCCGTGGCTGGGAAAACTGGGTGAAGGAAATGGACTTGGTTCCTGTCCTCTGTGAGGCTTCACGTCCTCTACAGTTTGGTCTGGGATGTCCACATGGAAAGTGTGTGTTCCATGTAAATAACTTTACTGAGAACACATGATCACACACGTCATCCCTTGAAGCCAAGCAACACAAACATGCTGAACAAAAGCCCAGGAGGTTGGACTTGCCACATAAATGGCTGCCCAGAAGTGTATCAGGTAAGACCAGTCCATGCTCCCCAAGAATCAGGGAATCTTTAAAGTCAGTTTTCTTGGCTCTAGGAAGCATAAACCAGCCTGTCAACAGAACCCCAAATGAAATTCTGAGTTTATATGTTGAAAGTTTAACCATGGCACTAAACTTTTTTTGTTTGCTTGTTTTAACTTAAATTAATTAAATTAAATGGGAAACTTGCTGTTTCCCATTTAAACCCAGGTGTCTTTCTAAGCAGGTCTCACTGATCTTTAAGGCTAGTGACAAGAGAGTCTCTAGCCTTGGTGAGAGTTCTGAGCCCAGTGTCTGCTTTTAACATTTTGATATATATACAAGTCATCGGTTACAGCCCGTTCTCCAAAATCCTCAGTGGACTGGAGTCACTTCCTACCAAATCTACAATGATTGTGTGTGCTGCCTTACATTCAGGTAACCCCGTCTCTCTCAGTCCACCTAGTCAGTTCACCCACCTGGCACCCTGGCTGACCTACATATCCAAGGTGCTCTGAGCTGGCACAACCAGTACAGCCTGGCAACATCCAGCAACTTGGTGACTCAGGCTATTGCCTTGTGGCTACACCTGGCACTCCAAGAACATTGCACACACTTCCATCCGTGGAATGAAGAGCCATCATCACCTCCCCGTTTGACCTGCTTAGGGGTGTTCTGAGGCAATGGACTCTACCACTGGGCAGCCTGAGGTGGAAGGGCACACCCTCCTGCTCCCTGGGTCCCCGCCTCCCAAGTCCTGTACCTTACCTTTGATCATCTGCTCCAGATGTTCCCAGAGGATGTCACCCACAAAGTCAGGTGCCAGCTCGAGAAAGCGCTCTTTGCCGAGGTTACATAGCATCTGGCCATTCATGCCAAACCGCTGCAGGTTCACATTCACCAGGCTGAACTCGTTGGTGGCCCAGAGTAGCCACTGGCACACCTGCTGCTCACTCCACAGCCAGGGGTCTGTGCAGGGAGGGTGGGAGAGGAAACCACCAGTGAACATCTGGAAGACCGGGAGGGCATGTGGATCTCAACAATTCACCAAGCCCGGACAGCTCCAAATCAGGATATGAACAAGACACGACCCTGCTATGGCATAGGCATGTTCTAAGCCAACAACGGCACTTGGTGTTTAATGAGTGCAGGGTTAGATGTGCAGCATGCTACAGGCTCAGGGCAGCTACATTTCTTGCAAGACAACCAGGAGCATTTTAAAGACAGGCCCAGCCAAACAGGTCCCACACACAAGTCCTCCAGGGACTCACTGGCCTCAAAGCCCAGCACTTACTTTTGGGAATGCCGAGACGCCGCTGCTCCTTGTGGAAGCCACTGAAGGTGGCTTTTAAGGCTTGGCTCATCACTGCCTTGCTACAGGGAGTGAGCAAAGGCAGCTCACAGCTGGCTGAGTCTAGAGAGAGACCACAGGGACATCAGGGCTGAGGTGGCAATGCTGACAGAAGCTTAGGATAAGCCCCAGTCTACAGAGAACCCTGATCACAAATCTTGACGCGATTCCTTAACAGAATCTAGCTGTGGGGCTGGGGTGTCACTCAGTGCTTGAGCAATCAGCCACCTAGCATGCAGGAGGTTCTATACCCAGTATAACCAAAAAAAAAGAAACTCCAAAAGCAAACAGGGTAAGATTTTTAAAAAGTATACTCTATTACAGTAATCAAAGAGATATAATTTGGCATGCATTTTTTTTTTCTTTTAAAAAAAGTAAGCAAAGACATTAGGAACCAAAATCAATTGTGCTTCTTAGAATTCCTAGAATTACTCCAATTTCAAAAAGGAAAATCCAGAATACAAATGAGTTTGGTGGTACACAGTTGTAATCCCAGCATTTGGATGACAGAGACACCAGAATAATGAGGTAACCTGGGCTATACAGTGAGCTCCAAATGAGCCTGGCAAAGTCCTCGTGTGTGTGTGTGTGTGTGTGTGTGTGTGTGTGTGTGTGTGTTTTGAACTTTTAAAACAAAAATTAAATATTTTGCAAAGCTTCATAAAGCAGAGATGCACAGACACTAGTCCTATCTAAAATGCATTTAAAATTTTTAAATTTTACAGTTTTTGTTCAAAATGCTTCAGAAATATCCAACCTTGCAGCCTGCAGCCTGCGCACAGCTGAGAACCACCGTGAATGTAGCCCAACGCAAAACTGTCAGACGTATTCAAAGCACAAGGTTTTACTTTTTGTAACTTGACTGCATGGTTATTTAGAGTGGCCCTTTTGGATGACAATGTCTGGGTTTTTTCTTTTTTTTTTTTTCAAAACAGGGTTTCTCTGTGTAGCCCTGGCTGTTGTGGAACTCACTATGTAGACCAGGCTGGCCTCAAACTCAGAAATCTGCCTGCCTCTGCCTCCCAAGTGCTGGGTGGTTGCAATGTCAAAAGGCTGGATCGTCCCTGGCTGTCTTCAGTGACTGTGTTTGATGGGAGCTGTGTCCAGTAAGCTAAGCTGACGGCAAAGGAAGGTGGGCATGTCAGGCACAGACAGCACTGCATGGTAAAATAGTCACGCCCACAACTTTTTTTGGAAAGGAATCTTTTCTGATGCTCTCAGAAATTTCAGGAACGATAAATGACCGCCAGACAACACCACACTTACGAAAGCACGGGATCTTTAATTGATCTTTGTGGGCTGTGTGTTTGAATACCCACTTCATATATATGACAAGTCGATCTGGAATGTGTCCAACCAATTACTCTATGAAGTAACTGGAGAGATGTATGTGACGTGCTACGCCTTTGACTGGGATAAAGAATGGCAGTGAGAACTACTACCGAAATATAAAGGGTTAAGAGGAGCAAGAAGAATTTGTGGTCCCAAAACTCAAAGGAAAAGTGTGTGTGAGTGTGCGTGTCCATGTGTGTGCACATGTGTGCCCATGTGTATGTGTCCATATGTCCATGGGCACATGTGCATGTGTATGTCCATGTGTGTGCATGTGCATGTCCATGTGTGTGCACATGTATGTGCATGTGTGGGTACACATGTCTGTGTGTGTGCATGTGCATGTGTGTGTAAGCTGGGACACCTTTCAATGCCCACTACCTTCTATTTGAAAAAGACACCAGGGAGATGAGGAAGTGTTTGAAAATACCAAAGTACAACTCTCAGAGTTCTGAGCTGTGAGTGACAGGTCTCAGCTCACAGGTGGGAATTTCCTGTGAAGATACCAGAATGACCAATTCACTCACACAAGAGGAAAACTGCCTTCTCCCAGGCCCCAGGCTTCTGTCAGAGTTCTCACGCCCAATACTCAAGATAGCGATATTCTTGGCTGGAGAATGGTCTATCTCTATTAACTGATCATGTCTTTATTAACCCGGATGCCGAGGGAAGCCATGCACCATCTGTCAGGGTGGAGAACAAATTACCATGGGAGACAGAATCCAAGCCTGTGGGCACTTCTTGGAGTGTCTGCTCTTCACTGAGAGAAGGGAGCACAGCAAACAGAGAGCCATCAAAGGCATCAAAAGCTGGCTGGCGCTGTGGAAAAGAAAGAGAAATGCCACATGAACTCACTTGATGACATGCTTTCTTAGTGGTCCAAGTAACTCTGTCATGGGTTCTGATGACATCAGCCATTCTAAAGTAACTCGGGCCGATGACCTCAAAGTAATCCAAACAATTCTATGTCACTCTACACTCTTTAATTAACCTTATAGGGCCAGATGGCCTGGAAGATTATTTTATCAGCACAATCAACTTAATAAATGAAACACATCTAAAAATAACAGAATCTTAGGACCACACTGAGAGGTGTTCAGAGAAGACCAAGACCTCTTTCATCAGATTGGGTATATTAGAAAAGAAAAACCTGAGCTGATAGAGGGTTTTGGGGTCATGCAATTCAAATAAAAAGGAAAGGCTGGGAAGAAATGGTAAATCAAAACAATAACCAGCTATTGTTATCTTTGGATGGCTCCTTTGAAGTATCTACCACTTTAAGTGAAGGGAGGGAATTCCTCCTCATTACACAGTGGTTCAGACCACAGTAATCTGTGAAAAACAGCCTTAATATTTTCCATGATCAAAATTTAAAAAGGTAGAAAAGAAACTTCAACCACAGGAAGGCTTTCAGGAATAATCGGATACACACACAAAGCCCTGGAAAGTGTGGACAGCTACATGATCTCACAGGCTCCATGCTTAAGAAACACAGCAGCCCTGAATAGGAGGAGAGTGAACAAGCGCCGGGCAAGGCCGGTCCACCCCAGCCAAGTTTGTCTAAGAAACGCGGAGAAAAGTTCTATTTCCCAATGTAATCTGGAAATCCGACATCATGTGTAACACAATGACCCGTATGTTGAGTCATGGGCGAACAAAATGTGTAACACATTTACAAATAAATCAGCCCGACACAGTGCCTTCATTCCAGAAATGCAGAAGAGTGAGTGACAGACCTGTTGCACAAGAGGACAAGCTGCCAACCCTAGCCCCAAATCCTCAGCCCTCTAGAGCTCCCAATTACCTGGGAGGACAGGCCTGCTGAAGGCCTCAACTGGATGTATCTAGGATTTTATGCAGGGATGATTTGGGTGAAATATAAAATAGATGTCAGCAACAAACAAACAAACCAAACCAAACCAAGCCAAAACCCTCCCCCAAGCACTGCCCAGGCCTCGAAAGTGTCTGTCTGGAAGTTCTTTTTCTAAAACCAGGAAGTTAAAGAGCAGGACAAACCCTCGCTACACATTTCCACACAGCCCCTGGCAACGAATGTCTTCTCCGAAACCAGACGTCAGCAAGTTCTTTTAGTTTACAGAGTTTTTTTTCCTTAGGAGTGTGTGTAGCTTCTGCTCCATCAAACTAATTCCTTATACCATTTACCATTTCTGCCCTGCATAAGGCATGTGAGTAAATCAAACAGAAAAATGGGTACCAGGTTCTGCCTCCATAGTTTACACCAGACCCATAACCTGGGAGAAGACAGAGTGGGGAAAGCACTGGCCTGGGCAGGTGTGAGCACATGTGTTAGGATCCCTAGAACCCATGTAAGGCTGCACAGGGGACCCCTGGCCTGTAACACCAGTGTGTTAGAAAGGGAGGCAGACAGACAGGAGAACTCCCAGAAACTGGGGGCCAGCAGGCAGAGAGTAAGAGACCCTGTTACAAAGAAGAGGTTAGGAAAGAGCCAACACTAGAGACTGTGCTGTGCTAGCCCTAGGAAGGCAGAGACAGGACTCCTAGGCAAGACTAACTGGTGAGCGACAGGTTCAGTGAGAGATGCTGTCTCCTGGAATGCAAGAGAAAGACACTTATCACTGGTCTCTTTACTGCGAGTGTGTGTGTGCGTGCGTGTGCGCACACACACAGGGCCACACCATACTCACACATGTATACACATAGACATCACACATATATACAACACACTCACACACACACCACACACACACACACACCGCACATTCACATACATACACACACACCACACACACTCAGCACACACACCACACACACACACACTCATACAAGAAATGACCAGTTTATGCTACAAGAGTGTTTCAAAAGGAGCTGACAACAGGTCACTGGGGCGACGTGGAAAGTGTTTCCACGGGGAGCCAGCTCTCCCACCTTTAGTTTGGTTGGGGTTTGCATAAACAGCCTCCAGCTGCTGCAGCAGACAGAGCAGGCTCCCTCTAACCTGGTAGGTGCAGCCCCTCCTGATGGACATAGCACAAGATGCCTACTCTTCAGCGCCTTCTGGGAATGATGAGGCTGACCAGTGAGGACACTCAGAACCAAGCCTAATGACCTGAGTTCAAATCCCAGGACCTCCCTGGTGAAAGTAAAGGGAGAACTGACTCCCACAAACTATATTCCTGCCTCTGTGTATGTATCATGGTGCATGTGCACAGACACAAATAAATAAAGGCAAAGAAGTTCAGAAACAAACAGCCTTCTTGATCAGCTGTGGAAATATGGAAACAGTCTTTCCACTGTTTTCTTTAAGAATCACAGGACTTATTTTTCCCATTTGAAAAGAGCCTCAGGATGAACTCATCTGCAAATGAACTACTTTCATATCTTGGGGGACCGGTACAAAGAGCATCAAGATACCCATTTGACAGCACAGAAAACTGAGGCTCAAACAGAGTAAACAATTTCATCAGAGCCATACAGCTAAGATATCAAAAACCCGGGGCCATGGGATTTTCTCTCTTTATTAATGCAGTTTCTGAAAGTGTCAAGATAATTTAAATAAGAAGCACCTACCTTGAGTGTCCCTCGAAAACTGTTGGCGACAGGGGCCACTTGGTCCATGTTCTTGATTCCAAAGTCATTCATCTTGAAAAAAAAAAAGGAGAGACAGAGTCAATGAGGTTACCATCGAAGCACATTTTAAAGATAATGTTGACCACTGACGGTGGCTTCACAGTCTTTAGACAGACCAAACACTACCGGTGGCCGACATCCACACACTCAGATATGGGAATTCATATTTAAAAGGGATTCAGGCCAAGTAGCTCTCAAGGAGAACAAGATCGGAGGAGGGGTCCCACACTAAACCCTGGCATACCTGAGCAAGGAGATTATTCTATTCATAGTCAGCTGAGGTGAGACCTCAGGTGGTGCCAAGCAGTGCCACAAGCCACCATCTCCTGTCTACACAGGGCAGCCAATTCAACCTGGGCCCCTAATAGAAGCTGAAGAGGGGTCCCTGCCTTGGAAGCTCACATGGGAGTCAGACCACCAGCACACACAAACCCATTCTTCTCTGAGCTATGCAGAAGCACATGACCCTGAACACCCAACCCCTGACACTGTCCCAGATCTTAGGCTTTGAGTATATGATCTAAGAATACCTCTCCTTTGTGGGTAGCACAGTTTCAAATTTCTTCAAGAGGCTAGGCCTTGCTTTAATGATAGGAGCTTATACACCAGAGCTGGGCTGACCAACCAAGCAGCCACCAGCTGGCCACCTGTGGCTACTGGTAGGGAACATGGTTACTGTGAAAGGAGCCAGGCTCTGAGTGAGGATACACATCAGATCTCTAGAGCTGGTAGGAAAAAGGACATTTACTTTGTCCTTATATAATGTGAATACATTTGGTTGACTGAATATAGTAAAATCAATTTGACCTGTTGAGACTATTTTGAGCACATTGAAGAAAAAAACAAAAATGTGACTTGCAGCTGTCTGAAATTTTTTTCTGGGGCCCTAATGTGTAGTTGTGAGTGGAGCAAGTAACATGCTAAATGAAGGAAGGCCCTTCAACAATACTAGAGTGTTAGATGGACCCAGTCACTGACACACCAGAGATCACCATCACTGGACAGCAGCTACCTGTCCTCCAGGCTCTGAGCTATAAACCAGAACCTTCAACAGCTCCCTGGTGTGGAGTGTGCAACCCCCAGGCCTCTCCTTGTTCTCCTTTATGTGCACCCACCTGCTAAGCACACACTGTCACTAAAATTAGCATGCAACTGATAGAACTCACTAGAGGCAGCAGATAACATAGGATCTATCCACTCAAAGAAGTATTTAACTTGCTTTGATCCTTCTTTCTTGTGTTCTTTTTATAGTCAACATTATGGCCAATGACAGAGGGCTTTAACAATTTCCTACTGAACACATACTCACATGCATATAGGGACATGTGCGAGAGCACACATGCACACACCTTGATAAAAGGCAACAGGAGTAGAAAGAGGCGGGCATGGGGTGGGGGTAGGCTGCTGAAAGCTCAGATATGCAGATTGGGGTTAAAGTAGCCCAGAAAGGCTGAGGTGCTTTGAAGGAGCCACCACCATCCTGGTAAGGTCACACCAGGGTCTGTGCAGTCTCCAGCACAGGCACATTTGCTCAGGCTCTTCCTTGATATATTATCTCATTAATACTCACTGAGGGTTCAATATTCCTCACAAACGAAGGCCACCATGGCAGAATGCCTAGCTCCCGATGTGAAGACCCAAGTCCCACTTCCTCAATCCTCCCAAGAGTCCAGGTTCCAAATGTAAAACCACCTTATTCTGAGGCAACTGAGGACCAAGGATACTGAGTCACTGGCCCGGGTAACACTCTTACGGAGGTGTCTATGGAGATTACACCTCAGATCAGTAGGGCCTTAAATCCTGACCATGCCCAAGTGGGCTCTCCCTACCACAACCCACTGAAGCAAAGGGCACACAAATATGATTCAACCAGGTCTTTCTGTCACATTTCAGCCCTGTGAAATGCTCACCAACTGAGAACTTCATGTCGCCTACTTGGATGGAGTCAGCCCTATAACCTGTTGACTAAACACAAGCCTCCCAATGAGAGAGAGCCAGAGGTGTCCACATGGTCCCTCCAGGGCCTGTCGGACAGCGCTTTCTGTCGCCCTGATGTACAGACACTTGGGGACTTCATTGTGGTATTTTGCTTCTGAGGTAGGCAGAGAATAGCTTCAGAGATCGAGGAAGAGCTCCACTGCCTTTTGTGTACAAACAGGAGCAGAAAAGGGAGGCTCCCACTCCCACATAAAGAGCTGTAATTACCGGCTGCAGAACAGGGTTCCTTTGTTGCCTGGCTTTTAATGAGTTTTGTAAAAAACCATGTAGAATTCAAGCCCTCTACTAAATGGCTTCAGGCAGACACACGGCTAATCAAATTTAGGTTCATTTACCCTACTGAATGTGCTTGCTAACCCCTGGGACAAGTCAAGACTCTCAATAAATCAATATTCAACTTTAGACCTTTTGGTACTGGGGGGTGGTGGTAAAAAAGGTAACAAGAAATGGGAGAATGGTTAAGTTTTGAAACAAGAATCTCACGGATAACTGGATCCTTAATGGAACAGGTAATCACTTATATAAGAGAGCACAGGTTTGTATTTAGGTAAATTTAGGTTAAAAAATTTTTTTAAAAAACAACCAGACCTTTTGAAGGTTGATTTGCTTTTGGCTTAGCGATCTGTTTAGAGAGATGAATGACTAATTCCATATGTGAGAGTTTGACTATTTCCCTGTGGGATGCTCGCTGTTCACATTAACCGAACTGCAAGATTACTCAGATTTTAATAAACGCTTAACACTGAGATGTATCTCCTGATTGGCGATGGTGTGGGCAGATACCGCACGGGAGCTTCCACGGCAGGGAGCAAGTCTCTCTTCTAACTGGTGAATTAAATGACTCCTATGTCTCCAGCCAGGACTGCTCACCGCTTTACTTTCTAAACTACTATTTTAGGCTCCCCCCAAATTGAGCGCAGGCTAGTATAAGTCTTATGAGATTAAATAATAAATAAAAAAAAAAAAAGTCAAATACGCAAACGCTTCGGGTTACCCCTTCATTCATATGCTTTAAGGAGAAAATGAAGGCAGAGCAGCCAGGAGCAACCCTACTTGGACCGTGTCCCGTGCTGGCTTCCCAGGGCCCAGCGGAGCCCAGACGTGGCCAAGCAGGTGACACGTTCCCGGGAGCCGCAACTTCCCAGGTGTTCCAGGCGTCGGACACCCCCACATACTCCCAGGCCTAGCGCCTCCCACACCCAAGTCATACCGAACCTGCGGCTACCTCGGTCACCTCTCCAGGTGCCTCAAGCCCCCTCGAGAAACGCACTTGCGCGCCCCAGACAGGAACCGCACTGGGCGGCCACTGGCTTCCCCAAAACAAAGCGGGCTGCCCGCGCCCCGCCCGGTACCCGGGTCCCCCGCCGAGGCCACTGGGTGCCTAGGAACCAGCCAGAGCGGTTCCGAGGCGCACGATCGCCCGGCGGGAGCAGGGGCCGCCCGCACTACACCCCACCCCGGGCGGAGTCTCTCCCGAGGACCATCGCGCACGGGGGCCGCTCTTACCGCGCCGCAGCGGGCAGGGCCAGCCGGAGGGCGGCGGGGAGAGGAGATCGCGGCGGTCCCGGCGCGCGAGGCCGGGCGAGAAGAGGGCGTCGGGCGGATCCGGGCGCGCGGGGCCGGGGACGGTGGCGGGGACTGGCGGGCCTCGGTGGTGTCCACTCCGTACTCAGCGCCGCGGTGGAGGAAGTAACCAGCCCGATCTCCTGGCCGCGCGCTCTTCTGGAGCTGGGGGAGGGCCGGAGGGAACCGGGGGAGGGGACAGCAGGGGTGACGGAGAGAGCGCGGAGGAGGAGCGAGAGCGAGGCAGGCGTGGGAGGAGAGCACGCTCCGGGCAGCCGCGGATCCACGCTGCTCCCGGGCCCTTCCCTGCGGCTCTGCAGCCCGCTGTCGCCTGCCTGCTGGCCCCTGCTCCTGGGGCCCGACTCGGGCCTTGTGCCCAGGAGGTCCAGCTAGAAGGGCAGGGCGGTGTTCGCCCGCGTCCCCTGCGCACGGCTGTCTGCAAGTCCGAGCTAGGGGCCTTGGTGGCACTTGAGTTGGGTGGTTAGGCTTCTGCGGTGGAGCCGGCCCTGTGCTTGGAGCTACGTGTGGGTCCTGATTTCTGGTCCTTCGTCGTGAAAAGACTCTTACGTGGGGTTAGGGAGGCGCAAAGTGGGCGGGTGGCGGAGTCGCGAGTGAAGAGCAGAACGTGGCGCAGCCACTTCAATCTGGGGAGGCCCCTCCTACTGCCTCGGTGAGGATGGCGCCCCCTAGGGCTGAGCCGAGTCTTAGCGCCAACTTGGCAGAGCACTCCTGCGCCATCTATTATTAGTCTTACCAATCCATCAAGGCACTGGTGTTCTACTTAACAAAGTCTACCAGGTCAACTACATGCCAAGTCCAGCGTGACTCTCCTAAACTCCTGGTCAAAACACCAGCCAGAGGGTGGTTTCCTTTTTGGTCAGAAGGAGCTGAGTCCATGGTTGGAAACCTATGTGATTGGTCCCTACACAGGTGTACGTTCAATATTATTGCGTTCCTTCTCAAGTTTAGGTTGATACCGGGGATGCATATGAAATTGCAAATGGCAAGCTTAGGCAAGACCACGGGACTGACGATTGGTACGTTACAAGGACAGCCTTGCTGGGAAGGGAGTGGAAGGCCCCAGCTTCCCTGGTACTCAGGGTTCCTGGTTTCCATGGCAACTCCCCATCTGAAGTTATTGCCAGTCAAGATACTATTGCACTTGATACTTCTCTCTAGTGTATCACCTTTGCAGGAGTCAAGACCCAACCCATTAAGCTAAAATAGCTAGGTCCAGAGGGAATTGATATTTCCTCATGGCTCCTCCATATGTATTCAGGTCTGGACCCGAAAACACAGGTCAAGGAAGAACTCCATAAATAGAAGACAGATTCCCTGTTCCGTTACCATGGAGACACGGAGCAGCATATGCTAACTTAAAAAAAATAAAAACATAGCAGAAGGCACTGACTTGTCTGAAGGAGTATGTCCATTGGTCCTCTCTTCCTCCATGCCTATCCTCCCGCCTTGACCATGTGTCAGAGAAGCTTGGTACACATATAGTGATCTCTTGAGGCTCAGGTACCCAAAACAGGACTGCTTGCTTCCATGGCTTCTGATCCAGAGACTGTGGGCACTTGAGGGCTTCTTTGGTCCACAAAGGCCTTCTTGAGCCAAGATAACACCTCTCAGGGCTGCTCAGGCCGATGACTGA
Source organism: Rhynchomys soricoides (assembly GCA_019843965.1). Taxonomy (NCBI): domain Eukaryota; kingdom Metazoa; phylum Chordata; class Mammalia; order Rodentia; family Muridae; genus Rhynchomys; species Rhynchomys soricoides. The sequence goes on along the minus strand of JADRCH010000144.1, from coordinate 2,051,016 downwards.
AGGGCAGCGCTTGGTAATACTGAGCAGAAAGCTACAGAAGAAGTTAGTACCTGAGTGTCATGGGACCCATGTCATTAAACTTTGATTAGATGATGAAGCAAACCTGTTATAGGATTTTTCAGCAGGGCTGAGAACTTGGTAGAGACGGGCTCAAAATACCTGAATGACAAGTTTTTCTAAACTCTCCTTTATGAGCATTTTAGGAAAATCTCTGGGGGGTGGGGGAGGGGACCTGTCATATACATGAAGAGGAAAGAAGGTATTCAGGAAAGCCACCTCAACCCTGCCCAGGTCTGAGTCTGTGAAGCCTAATGTAGAACAGCAGCAGCTAGAAGCATGCACGGCAGACCAAGAGACTTGCAGGCACCTGTGTGTTCTGCCTGGTTCTCGGGAGGAGGGGCCCTAGAGCCCAAGCATCCCCTAGCTGGGCTTCTGCTTGGTTGTTGGCCCACCTCAGCCCTGATCAGTTACATTCTTAGGAACATAACAGATACACATTTACCTTTTCTGTTTGTTTTCCCCCCTCCCTTCCTCTTCTTGGGTGGTTTCCTAGTTACTGAGCAGAGGTAAAGCCTAGCCTGGCTGAGCCCTGTGATTATTCATTGACTATTATGGCTCGATTCACAGGGAAGCTGGGGCCTTCCTGCAAATTGAATCTAATAAAAGCGCACTCCTTCTGCTCTGAGATCAAAAGTCAATGGTGTAAGGAGGAAATGGAGGCTGGGAAGGCTCGTTGGTGCGGAGTTGGTGGGGAGTGAACAGGTGGGCTGTGGAGACGGGGCGGCAGTGTGAGGACAAATGTAACTAACCCTCCCCTGAACAGAAGGGGAGACAATATGAAAGAGCAGATGAATTACCTAGAGAGTGAAATGCAGAGTTCTTTAGGATCTGGGCATAATTATGAAGCAATGATCAACCCACTAAGTCATCCTTTTCAGAAACAGTGCACGGCAGCCTCCTGAAGAGCTGGGTTGTGTTTACCTTGTGATCTGGCTCAATGGCTCCATCTTGGGGGTTGGGGGTCCCAGTTCCAAGTTAAACATTTAGTCTGAGGTGTACCATATTCACTCAGCAAACACAGTGTAAGGTGGACAAAAGGAACTGGGGCTTGAGTTCCTGCCCCTTTAGGTTGGATTGTGAGGATCACACAGGGTTGGGCCCTTGGAACCCAGAAGGTGGGAAAGCAGAGGCAAGTAAGGGCCTGGGGTGTGTGGGAAGGTAGAACTACCCCAGTTGGGGTAAGGTCTGGAATGCGTTGAGGAGTAGTTAGCAGTCTACTGAGTCACAAATCCCACTGTTGTTGGGGTCAAGGTACAGATAAGGCAGACTTTCTAACTCCACGCCTTTGCAAACCAGTTCTCTCTTGCCTGTCTCTTGGGATGTATGAAGCAGAAGCTGGCAGTTCCAGGAAGGTCAAGACCATTGCTGTCCAGAGAAGTCTTGGTTTTTTTAATTTTCTTGGCTTTGGCAGTTAGAGAGCCCTGGAGTTAAATCTGAATCCCAAAGCTTGAAAACTCTTCAGAGCCAGTTCCCACCTAAGGGATCCCAATGCCCATCAAGGCCTTAGGTCTTCCCTAATAACAAAATGTACAATCCTTGGGAAAAAAACTTTTCCCACTGTCCCTCTAGCATGTTTTCTGCTGGCCTGAGGCCTCTTGTGTTTCTCAGGGCCCTAGGCATGAAGACAGACTCCTTGCATGGAGCCTGCTCTCCTAACCTCTAAGGGCAGCTGTTGGGCCACATTGCCTGGGATCACCCTAGCTCAGCCCCCTGCTGGCTATCCAGCTGAGGCCCCCAGGGCAAGTGTCTTTAGGTCTCCTCTGGTCTGAGGTCCAGCCCAGTCCCTTTTTCTCCTGAGTGCTGAACAAAGGTGGTCACACAATGAAATGAAAGTAGGGAATATGATCAGCCATTTCCCTTCCTAGGTAGGCTTGGTCTCTCTGCCTGCCAGGCTCACCCTAATGGCTGAAGTCCCAGTCCTCACAACCATTGCTATCAGAGAAGTCTTGGTTTCTTTGATTTGGGGGGGGGGGGGGGGAGGGGGGGGGGGGGGATTGGTAGTTAGAGAGCCCTGGAGTTAAATCTGAATTTCAAAGCTTGAAAAGTCTTCAGAGCCAGTAAATAAGGTCAATACTCATATTTACAGAGAAGGAGGTGTGGCTCCCTGCTGGGAGACCTTGGGTAGTTTTCTTGCAGGACTGGCCACACCCCTGGCCTCAGTGCTACGCTGTCTACTCCACCATCACTCTACACAGCTGCTTCCCTTATAAGGGTAAGGCTCCATTCTTTTGAAAATCCACTGTGGTATTAACCTACAGGGTGATGTGCCTTAGGCATGTCTGAACAGCTGAACTCATAATAAGGACCCACAGTATTTGTAAAATTGATAATCTCTAAATAAATGTGTCTGTACTGAGTCAGACCCGTACAGATATATGATTTGTAGGGTTTTTTTTTTCTCTTCCTCTTCTGAATCAAACATGACTCCTCCATTTGCTCTGAGCCACCAGGATCACCGAACCACAAATAAACTAAGAGTTAGTTGTTCACAATCCTGTCAGACCTTCCAGCAAAACTCAATCTTTGACATACCTCCAGAGACAAGACAAAACCTGGATTAAGGTGCGATCTGGATTAAAGACCAAAAGGATAATGTAACAGGCTTCCGTAGGCAGGGAAGGAAATCAGGTAGGCAACTGGATAGTTCAGTTCCAAGGCTCGAAAGCCACGTGCAGCATAAACTGATGCGGAAGGGGGTAGTTCAGTTGTTTGTTGTGGTTGTGGAGAGCTGGATGCAGTGAATGGTTTACTCAGGTCTCCAAGCTCTGGGGTTTGGGAGTCTAAGATTTAAAGCAGAGGCTTCTGAGTCTAGTGCTGCCTCCGAGGAGTGGCTTCTTAGGTACCAGGAGACTCCCCACGTCCAAGAACGTGTTTTTAGGACCGTGTCTGTTCCAGAGTAGCTGAGCCACAGACCCCTGTTTCCACTCCATGTGATTTGCTCCAATTGCATGCTAATTATTTTTATCTCTGTGTATCTGTGTGCCCAGAGAGGTCAGAAGGCAATGTTGGATCCCTTGGAGAGTTGTGAGCTGCCTGGTGTGGGTGCTGGGAGCTGAACTTGGGGTCTCCAGAAGAGCAGTAAGTGCTCTTAACCACTGATCAATCTATCCCACTGCTTCCGTCCAAGTGGGAGGAAGGTCAGCCTCCCACTAGGCTTTCAATGGGCAAGATCAGCAGCAGACCTTATCTTCGGGAAGAGTCTCACAGACTGGTGTTACCTCAAGTCTCCTAGCAAATAAACATCCTTTGGGATGCCAACATTTACTTTCATTTGCCTGTTATTGGCATCTTGAAAGTCACAGACTTTGAACAAGAGATTCTTTTCCATTTTGTGCTGGGAATTCAACGCAGCCCTTGGAGGGATGTCCATGGTACAGGAAGCCAGCAGTCACTGCTCAGGGCCAGTGTGTAGTCTCTGCTGCAAAGACAGTCTTACTGTTTCACAAACAGTATCTCTCCTTTTTATTGTGGTCAATTATCCCACTTCTGTTTGCAGGTACATGGGAAGTTGCTGGTCTGAGTGATAGCTGAATTGTGTAGAGTGTTTAACGCCACGGTAAGGACATACGCAGCTCCGTGCCCTGTCTGTTTCTTAGACCAGCCTGAGTTGGGGAGGAAGGGGCAAGACAACGCTGACAATCCATCCAGAGCTTCACTGCAGCCCCTGCCTCAGCCTGTAAGCCCCATCCGTCCTGGCAGAGTCAGGAGTAGCAGAGCCTCCTCCAGACACTTGGCCACCCCAAAATAGCTGGGCTCGGTGTAGGGAGAGACAAAGGAAACCCTCTCCCAGTGCTGAGCCGGAGCATATGTGCCTTCTCGGTAGCAAGTGTGAAGACTGACTAAACTTAGCGAGTGTGCCTCCAAGTCTTCATTTCCACCCCAGCCTTTGGTGTCTGTGTCGGAAGGAGTGCATTATTTTCCTGCCAAGAACCACCTGCTGTACTTTAGTTGGGGGGTGGGGGGAGAAGCAAGCATCTGACATTTAGAAAATGACCTTTCATTTGAACTTGTGAATTTAAATTCTTCTACACACTCTTCTAGAGACTTCTAGCAGAGGAGCTATGTTAGATCAGTCAGCCAACCCTTCCTCAACTAAAGCCTCCCAGTACCTCCGGTTAACTCAGAGGAAAAGCCAGAGTTCTGGGAGACACCATGAGACCTGGCTGTCCATGAACCTCCTCCCTGTGGCCTTCTCCCATTTTTGGATGTTGTTCTGGCTTCGCTACAATCCCCCAGCTACCAGACAGGAGGCTTCCTTGAGGAAGCCCTCCTAAGACTCCATCCTCTGGCCTCACCTGACTTCTCTCTCAAATCCAACCTAGGTAAACTAAGAAGCCACCTGATGATCTTCCCAGGCCACTCAGTGGCACTCTCTCAACTTAATTGACTACATCATGTGAATTCTCATTTATTTTTATTTGAACCCCTGATGCTATTTAATGCTCTTTATAGTTCAGACTGTTTGTTTTGCCGTGCAGGAGATGGGACCTTCCCCCTGTCAGGCAAGTGTTCCTCTACTGCATCTCCTAGTCCTTTCTTTCAATTAATTGATAATTAATTAATTGGTTAATTGATTATTTTACCTTGTTAATTAATTCTTTGTCTCTCCAGAATGTATTTCATTCCATTAGGGTCAGGATTGTGTCTGGTTCGGTTTTATCTTTCTGCAGCACTGGAAAAAATTTCTGACACAGCATTTAATAAATATCTTTGGAATAAATCACCCCAATTAATTCTCAGCATGGCTCCATGTCACCTTTCAAATGTAAACATGTCGGTTAGTGTCTTAGTCAGGTTTCCTATTCCTGCACAAACATCATGACCAAGATGCAAGTTGGGGAGGAAAGGGCTTATTCAGCTTACACTTCCACATTGCTGTTCATCACCAAAGGAAGTCAGGACTGGAACTCAAGCAGGTCAGGAAGCAGGAGCTGATGCAGAGGCCATGGAGGGGTGTTTCTTACTGGCTTGCTTCCTCTGGCTTGCTCAGCCTGCTTTCTTATAGAACCCAAGACTACCAGCCCACAGATGGTACCACCCACAATGGGCCCTCCCCGACTGATCACTAATTGAGAAAATGCCTTACAGCTGGAGCTCATGGGGGCATTTCCTCACCTGAAGCTCCTTTCTCTGTGACAACTCCAGCTTGTGTCAAGTTGACACACAAAACCAGCGGGTAACTCCAGCTGTGTCAGGTTGACGCAGAACCAGCGGGTACAGTTAGCAAGCACTGGTATGTATTAAAGTTTCTTCGGTTAAAAAAATACACTGGGTAACATCAGTCAGTCCATGTGCTGATGCTATAACAGGGAGCTGGAGCTGGAGTAATTCATAACGAACAGACTTTTATTAAGTCCGAAGGTGGAGAGGTTAGAAGTGCCGAGGTCTTCTTCCTGCTTTTCTTTGGGGGGGGGGGGGTTTGTTTTGGATTTCCATTAAATGTGTTACGTGTTTTTACTAAGGCCATTTCCATGCAAGTACATCATGACTTTGAGAATCTTCTCCTGTGTCCTGTTACCCCCCCCCCCCCCAGGTCCTCTGGCTCTCTCCCATCTGACCCCTTTTTCTTCAGATGGTTTCACATATGCCTTTATGGCATCTGGACGTATGTGACTGTATTCTTTCTGTAACAGACCATGGCCACAAACTGAGAGAGGCAGGATATGTCATGCAGCTCTCTTCTAAAGGTCTCTAATTCATTTTGGGCCCACTTTGATGACCTCATCTAATTCTGAAAAGCTCCCAAAGGCCTTTGTGTATCCTCGACATGTGAATTTATGGATTAAGGGTACACAAGCAATGACACTTTGATAATTGGTGACAGAATTCTCATTTTTATACTACTTTAATGAATCAATTAATTTTTACACTAACTTAATGTGTGTATGTGTGTGTGTGCATGCACACACAGGCACACTTTAGTGTGAATCATGGCATGCCCATAGAGGTCAGAGGACAGTTTGTGGGAGTCATTTCTCTTCTTTCACCATGTGGGGTTCCAGGGATCAAACTCATGCACTGATAAGTGCTTTTACCAGACGAACCATCTTGTCCACCCGTTCTTTAGATTGTGTTTTTTATCACTCCTGGTCACAGCGTTCTGTGACATTGCTCTTTGGGAAGGTGTCACCATCTCCGGTGTAAATCACTTTCCCAAAGTCCTAGAGCCTATCCCTGAAGCTCCAGCACTAGCTCTTGAGTTTTCTTCTAGAATATTCCTCCATGCACATGAAACAGATTGTTAGGTGTGTGTGGACCAAGACACCACCCCTCACCTCTTTCCCTATGATGGACAGAAAAGGCATCGTCACCCTAGTCTACGTGAGAGACGTGGTGAGTGACTCAGTGGCCCTTTGGCTCTCTGCTCTTTGTACAGACTTGTGAACTGATCAGTGAGCTTCGACTCTGAGCTCCCTGTGCTTTGTTGAAGAGGGTATAGCTTCCAAACTCTTCCCGTTGGCGGTCATTATTCAGGAGCCTAGAAGCCTCACAAAGATTTGTTTTCAGAACTTGGGAGTCTAAACTGTCTCAACCATGTGGCTAGCAAGAACACCTCAGATGTAACTGACTGCTAGATGTGTACTACACTGTGGTGAGGTTGGACTTCAGTAACTCTCCACAAAAGATGGCAAGTGTGATCTTAAGCGGTAAGGGATGGATCTCACCCAGGATCTGATGCCTAGGAGTGTGGCCTTATTTGGATAAACAGATTTTGCAGCCACAGCAGGGATCTAAAGGTGAGGCCACCATGGGCTACTGTGATGGGGCTTGAATCTGATGACAATATCCTTAGGAAGGACACACAGAAGCATGACACACAAGAGAAGGCCAGCTAGAGATGGAGGTAGATATTATCGTGATGCAGTCACAGTCAAGGGATGCCTGGGGCCACCAGAAGTCTGGAGAGGTGACGAAGGATCTTCCCTAGGGGCCTTCAATGCTATCATGACTCTTATTGACACCTCGGCTCTGGACTTCTGGCCTATAGAACAGTGAAGCAGTAAGTTCTCTCATTTAAGATACTTGGTTTGTACAATATGCCATGACAGTCCCAGAAAATAAGTACAGGCCCCATGAGAAGTGATCATGGAAGGCAGAGGGAGTTGGATGCACATGGGAAGCCATGATGAGAAATTGTCTAAGAAAATGAGGGTCTTATCAAGGCAGCTAAGAGTTAAACAAAAACCAAAACCCTAAAACCAAAAACCAAACCAAACCAACCAAACAAAGAAAACCCCAAGAACAACAACCCCCCCCCCCCTTTACGGTATAGAGAGTGAAATAGTGAGTGGCTCAGCACACCCATTCTCTCCATGAAAATGAGAGCAGCCCAGCATGGTGGGGCACGGCTTCAATCCCAGCACCCTGAAAATAGAGGTAGATGTCACAGCCTCTATGAGTTCAAAGCCAGCCTACTCTGCACAGTGAATTCCAGGCCAGCTAGGGTGACATAGTGAGCCCCCATCTAAAAAAGAAAGAGAAGGAAGGAGAAAGAGAGAGAAGGGGACAGAAGCAGGAATTCTAAAACCAGCCGCAGCCAGTGGGGTTAGCACTCAGTTTATGAGGGTAATTATGTGTTGGAATGCAAGCCCCAGGGTGTGTGTGTGTGTGTGTGTGTGTGTGTGTGTGTGAGACCAGTCTCTACAGCTTACATGGGAGACCATTGACAAGACTAAGAGCTTACAAAAGTTTAAAAAAGCAGGGAGCATAATAAACTCTTCTCTCCCCAAATGAAAACAGTTTGGTGACTCAGTTTCCCAGAAATTCCTGGAATAGTGTCAGGGACAAGAAAGCCAGAAGTGTGTGTGTGTGTGGGGGGGGGTTGTGTGGGCTTTTCAGCTTCTGCCAGTTCTAGGTCCTCAGAGCTGGGTCCCTGGGAACCCCTCAACAGGAGTCCACTCTGGGTGAGGAAAGCCAGCCCTCTGCACTTCTAGTTAGGGACCCAAAGTCTAGGCTGCCCCCTGCTTTGGATGCCATGTCGCTGTTCATTAGAGCCTCTTGCTCTCTCTGGCTTCTGGAGGAGGTCACTGCCTTTGTTTGCTTCCTTCTGCTCAGACCTGGCCCCAGCCTGGTATCCTTGTTGCTTTCCAGATCAGGTTTGGCTCAGTCCCACCTTTGAAAGTTAGTTATTGTAATAATCACCTGACTGTGTCGGACCACACTGGGATTCCTTCCAGTCTATCTGTTGATCTGTGGCAGGGCTGATATGCAAAATACCTGGCCACATATATCTACCATAATTCACTGCCGTTGTGTGACAAAACTTTTCCTGGGAAGATGTCACACATCTGTCTACTCACCCCAGATAGGGAACCCACAGCAGACCAAAGTGCAGATATCCACAGAAGTCCATTTTGGTGACCCAATGGCCTTTATTGGGGTTACTTATAGGAACAGAAATGACTCAAAGACAGCTGTCTCACCTAAGCCCACCCTAGCATGGATTCATCTCACGAAGCTGGTAACCTGGAGCACACTGCACAGCCCGCAGGCAGCTCAGCAGGTTGTGGAGTGTCCTTTCCAGGTGACTCAGTTGGTCTAAACCTCTTCCAGGCAGCTCAGCTGGTTTCTGCTTCTTCTGGGCAGCTGCTCTGAGTCTTCTTTGCAGCTGTTCTCTGGGAGTTATCCCTGCAGCTTGGCTAGCTTACAAATAATAAATATGTAAGGTAGAAATACAAATATACATATAAATATATAAAATATGAATCTTAAAAAGCTCTCAGCTTTTATTATTTATTTTAGCCGTGGTGGAGGCTAGTGAATTTGGTCAGTTCCAGGGACTTCCAGGGGCTGTCTTAAAGGAAGTTCACCTTCCTTCCTGTTTTAAAGAGCTTCCCTTCAGGATGGAATGTCTCCATGAAGAAACTGTTACACAGTATTCTACTTCTTATTCCAGCTCTTACGTTTGTAGGGGACACTTTTTTGGATATTTTATTAGGCTTTTATATCTATTACCCTTCCCTACCCCAGTCCCTTCCAACCCCCAACACTAGGTAGAGGAGAAAGGGGGCTTAGATCTCTTTAGACTACTTCCTGCTAACTAGGGGTGCAGAGTTCCTCAGGGCAAGTCCAATCTTCCTATCAGGATATCTCCAACCATCTCCTCCTCCTCCTCCCTCTTCCTCCTCTTCTTCCTCCTCCTCTTCCCTCTTCCTCCTCCCTCTTCCTCCTCCTCCCTCTTCCTCCTCTTCTTCTTCTTCTCCTCCTCCTCCTCCCTCTTCCTCCTCCTTCTTCCCCCTCCTCCCTCTTCCTCCTCTTCTTCTTCTTCTCCTCCTCCTCCTCCCTCTTCCTCCTCCTTCTTCCCCCTCCTCCCTCTTCCTCCTCTTCTTCTCCTTCTCCTCCTCCTTCTCCTCTTCCTCCTCCCTCTCCTCAACCCCTCCCTTTCCTCTCTCCCTCCCCCCCCAGAATTAAACTATATGCAGCTGGCAAAAATAACGCCCCTCCTAGAGCATGAGACAATCGTAGTGTTGGGTTTGGGGTGGAAGCTGACAAAACTCACCTCAGATATGGAAGCTTAAAGCTGAAAGGTTCACTTTCTGAGTGCTCAGGGATGTGGCCAGGGAATTGCACCCCTGAAGGGAGATTGCAGAACGTTTTTAAAGGATGGGAACACAAGGTGAGGGGGGGTGGGGAGCTCCAGTGTTGTCCAATTGAATGTTGACATTAGGGGTGAAACAAAGGGAGTACCGTTGGAGACCTAGCCATATCCAGGGCAGCTGGCTTCCAGGGTCCTAAATCCATTCTCCTAGACTTAGATCCGGGTCTCGGAGCCCTTAACTCCTCTTCCTAGACGTTTGGTCTGGAGCTCAGAGTGATAAAGGGACAAAGGAACAGGTCAGCTGCATGTGGTTCTTAGGGCCTAACAGTCAACTCATTGCATATTTTTACAACTTACGGACCTTAATGTAGATAACAGCAATTTCTATATTCCTTACTGGTTAACAGACAATTAAGGAAACATTTGGAGAAGTGGGGTAGCAATCCATTCCTAGGCCCTGGGAACATGACCTTGTCTCACCCTGACAGCAAACTAGAGAAGCTGTCTTTGAGATGGCTGGACTTAGACAGCTGTTTACAACAGAAGTTGCTCGGGTATTGGGAAGTCCTCAGCTCTCCTAGGGCCTGGGACCTTGAATTCAGTTTCTCCTTATGATTGAATGGAGTCTGAAAACAGAATGGCAGTGCTTAGAATAAATGTCTTTTGCTTGTTCCCAGCAATAGTCAGCAGCTGTGGACAAACGGAAGCAGCCCTATATCCCACATCTGGGATTAAACCATATTCGAATAAAACTTGGTTTTTAGAGAAACCAAAATTCTCAGTACATAATTCTTTCTGCCTCCTCTTCCTCAATGATTCTGGAACCTGTAGGTAACTATTGACACCCACCAACGGGGAAAGAAGAGCCTCCGTGCAGCAGAAACAGCCACTTGTTCTCAGCTGCAACACCAGTGGTTATGAGTTGAGGCTGATGACAGTGATCTATGGGTGTAGACAGACTGCCTGTGGGCAGCTAGACAGACACATCACACCCATCTAATAAAACCATAGAGGTTGCTTCCCCATGGGGACCTATGACCTCCCAGCTGAGGGTTTTTGTTACGGCATACCGTACCGTACCAGATGTGAGTTCCCTCTTGTGGAGCCGGACGGCTGTCGGCCTTACCTAGGACAGCTGAGCCACAATTGCACAGGCAGGCATTATCCTGCCTAGCATAACCATATTTCAGCATGCAGGGTCCATAGCTAAGCAAGAATGTTGGCTTTCTCACCAGCAGCCTGCATGGCCCCTCTGACAATACACATTCCAGCCAGCAGGGTGGGTGTTTTCTGTTTACTCTCAGCTTAATTTCTCCTGCAGCCCAAACATGCACATGTGTTGTCTCAGTAGGGTCTTACTGTCTAGTCCTCATGTACAACCAATAGTGTACAGTGGCACTAACCTTAATGATCCTTGGGGCTGTGGGGGGTTCCCTGGCCAACAACTCCTGAGGTGGCCTACTCCTGCCACTCGGGTTTTCTTTCAATAACCTTATGATCTCTGGTAGTGTCCTTTTCCGCCATGAAGGGTACCTTTCGGATTTAAACCCCTTTAGATGTTATTTTAACCCATTTTTCCTTTCAATTCACACCCAGCACCCGCAGGGTTGTAAGTAGGCCATTGTGCCAGTGTACCTTGGTTGTCTCTAAATCTGCAAAACACTCAGAGGTTATCATTATCAAAAACTTTCCGGATGGTGTGCAGGACAACATCCCTAACCAACATCCCATCACCAATAGCCAGCGGGGTCCCACCTGTTCTCAGCAGGTGTCAGGTGATCCCAGGGGTTCACAACTAAGAAGATACCTGTACCAGCTGGTTTTGTGTGTCAACTTGACACAAGCTGGACTTATCTCAGAGAAAGGAGGCAATGCCTCCATGAGATCCAGCTGTAAGGCATTTTTCTCAATTAGTGACCAAGGGTGGGAGGGCCCATTGTGGGTGGTGCCATCCCTGGGCTGTAGTCCTGGGTTCTATAAGAAAGCAAGCTGAGCAAGCCAATAAGAAACATCCCTCCATGGCCTCTGCATCAGCTCCTGCTTCCTGACCTGCTTGAGTTCCTGTCCTGACTTCCTTTGGTGATGAACAGCAGCATGGAAGAGTAAGCTAAATAAACCCTTTCCTCCCTAACTTGCTTCTTGGCCATGATGTTTGTGCAGGAACAGAACCCCTGACTAAGATGATACTAAAGTCACACATAAGCAAGGTCCAACACAGCACAGAAAGACTTCATCCATTTGTATCCGCTGCTTCCTCCGCTGATCAAGACTGGGTATGAAGCATGGATGGAGGAGCCAAGTTACTCAGCCCCCTGTGATCCTCAGTCATTCTCCCTGAGCCATTTCATTTCCGTATCCTGGAGCTTTTCCACAGAGCCTTCCTCCTCTTCTCCTGGCTTAATCTGTTCAGTCCTACTCAGGGCCAAAGGGAAACGTGGTCTTGCTCTCCCCTGCTGGCTCCCCAGGTGAGATGGGCATACCTGGTCTGTTGGAGGAGTTCCCACCTGGGCAAATCACCTCCACCCCTAGCATAACCTTCTGTGGAAGGAAATGTATCCTCTTCAGTGTGTGGGAATAATTACCTAGCCTGGGAAAGGCTTGATTGTCTTCACTTGTTCTGTCACAGCCTTAAGCTGTCAGAAGCCCTTTAGCACACAGTCTGGCTTTCTTTCTATGTCTCTCCCCCCCCGCCCCCCCCCCCAATTAGGAACTCCAGTGAGGCACAAATTCTGCCACCATTGTCTTAAGAAATGCAGCCCTCTTCCTCCACTTTGCCTTTCTTTTATTCTGTCGTCTTTCTCGACCTTCGTCTCTGGTTGGTGCCTCTTTTACTTTACAGATGTTCTTGGCATGCTTGTCTAAGTCACTGAGATCTGTCAAAGCCTTTCCTGAATTTTGAAGACCTTACCCCACCAACAGAGTCAGCAAAGCCACTGAAGCTCCACACCAGCCTTGAGGTCCCTGGTGGGTTAGCCTTTGAACTCCTCTGGACCAGTGAGCTGGGGTTCAAACACAGTCCTTTATCCCTAGTTCCCTAGTGAAGATAATGTCGTGTTCTAAATGGCTCTGATAAGCCAGTCCATCAGGGATGAGTGGATACATTACTCAGTTTTCCTGTGCCCCCGGCTGTCAGACTGCTCCCATGCCCCACAGCCTCACCGGCCAGGGTGGGACAGGCTCTTCCACTGTCCACTAATCCCAGCAGCCCAAATGCTCAGTATTTCCCAATCACATCAGTTTCTTGCACCAAACCATGGCTAATGCCCCCATCTGCACGTTGGGTTTTAGATTTTTCACTTTTTCTACCAAAGGTTGGCCTTAAAGAGAATCTTCTGTTGCGTTTACCATCTTCTCCTCCTCCCCTCTCTCCGAATCTTCCCATGGATCCCCAGTTCTTGGGTCCCAGGAAGGGATTTGGGGCTTTGGCCCCCAAACTGTAAGAAGTGGCAAGCTAGCACGTTCAGCTCTTCCTCTCGTTTATCTAACTCACCGGCCAGATCCTAGCACAGAGGATGCTGTCCATCTCCCTTTCTCCTTACAATTGCTCCTTCACACAAACAGGTTTCCTGCTCAGCCACCATCTTGGCCTCATGTGCCTTTCTAACTACACACAACAGTGGACAGGCAACCTCCACCCCTGTGCAGAAATCTCAAAGACAGCCAAGTTTCCTTTAAAGCTTTAACTGTTTCCAGGGCATCTCCATGTTCCCGTGGTAGACCCAATCATCAAGCAGGCATGATGCTCCATGTCACATAGGTGAAGATCGCCATCCTAAGATTTCTCCCACAGACACTCCTGACCCTGATCGACTCAGCCTTAGTTACTCATCTTATTACCCCAGACAAGAATCACGAAACCGCAATCACACAAAGGCCCGCTAATGCACACCAGACAGGGAAGAACAGCTCTTTGGGAATTTCCTCCTGAAATTCACACTCAGGCCTCTCAGCCTCAGTTGTGTACCTTGCTACCCCCCTCACCGCCCCCCCCCCCAAGCCAGGACCCTCCACTCACTGCTCCCCAAATTCATCTTTGGGTGCCGATTGTGTTATGTGAAAAACCTTTCCTGGGGAAAAGACACGATGGGCCAAAGTATAGATATCACCAAAGTGACACAACGGAGAAGGAGCTTCTGCCCACCGAGTGACCCCAGCACGCAGACTCACGTTCCTCAAGGTCAGAGAACTTTGCTTTCCGAGTGGGTGGTCTTATCAAGGCGATTGGGGGTGGGGCAGAGTAAGGTGCTCAATCAGGAAGCTAACAGCTTTGAGACTTTGTAGCATACTTCCCGTTTGTTCACTAAGATGTGAGCTGCTCTAGTGTAGGACTCCAGTCACTGCGGAGCCTGCTGCCTCTGAGTCTCCTCTGCCACGATGAACTGTAGCCCCTCATGAGCTGACATAAGCCCTTCCTCTATGTTGCTTTTTGTTGTGTATTTGGTCACAACTGCTAGAAATGTAACTAAGACCTGCCATCTGCTGTCTCTCCAGGCTCCAGGGCTCATTCTAAATTATTTTCTCACTGCCTAACCATCCCTTAGTCCTCTGGGCTTTATTTCCATCACAGGCCACAGGATGGACCCTCCTCTCTGCTGTTCTCTGCTGTCCTCTGGTCAACACCATCACTGGTCTGGACCACTCAGCAGCCAGGTCACCCCTCTGACTCCTCTCCTGTAATTCCTCCTTCACCTAGAAGTCAACTTTATCACTGGTAAATCCCATCTGAATCCTAAGCAAAGTAAAGGATCAAATCCTCTTGGTATCCACAGCCCAGTCCCAGCCCCACCTCCCATGCTGATATCCAGCCCACCAGCCAACTTCCCAGCCCCAGTGCCCAGCCCATTCTGATGCCCACAGCCAATGTCGTTGCTCCAGGGCCTTTGTACTTAGGGTGCCTTGGAATTCCCCGTCCTCCATGGCTGTGAGTCTACCTGTTTCATAATTCAAACCCAATGGCACAGACCCTGCTGCCGTGAGCCCTCAGCCTCCTGTCTGTAGCCCAGCTGCTAACACCCAGCCCAGCCTTTGTCACTTTGAAAGTCACCTTGTTAGTATTCTGCTAATCTTATTATCTTTTCCCCATATACAAACAACAAAAGCTCAGGGAGGGCAGAGCTTTGAGTGTTCCTTCTGATGTTCCAGCACTTTCTAGGCGGTGCCTGGGATCTCCAGGTGTTTCTGGTCTGCCTCTAGTCAATGATTAAAGGGTGAATGGGGGAGCTGGGTTTGTCTGCAGCAGTATCCCACTTACTCCAGATTTTTATGACTCTCTTCTTGTACCACTCAGGGTCGCCTTTAACCCTGATCAGAGTCATTCGCCAATGAATGACTAACATAAAGCCAGTGAGTACATTACGAGGACTGGGTGACAGCTGCTGGCGGCCATTAGCTCCTTCTGTGACCTTGCCTGTGAAGATAAAGGACTATGTGCCACACGTCTGGCCACAGAGTCTACGGTCTGGCTTCTCAGCCTTTTCAGCGTCACCGTGAGGCCTCCAGGCTGCCCTGACACAAATTGTTTTCATTAGTTCCAAGGACCTGAGGAAGCTGTGCATCCTCCTGCAATGGCTGACTAAGGAGTGCGCAGTCCTTCCTAGAGTCATGTTGCAGACCCTAGTGGCCTCTGTCTCATGGGCTGTCATAACTAAGGATGCCTTTCAGGAGAACTTCATGGCACAAGTCAACACAGAGCCGCTGGGCAGAAGAAGGGTGTTTCTGAAGGCCTTAGTTACAGACTGAGTCTTCCTCTCACTGAAAATACAGCAAAGGGGGCTGGGAGGAGTGAGGCATGGGACAGGAATAGGGGGTATGGGGGATGGAGGGTGGGTCTGTAATCCTGGTACTCAGAGAGCTGAGGCAGCAAGAGATCATATGAGTGTCAAGCCAGTGTGAGCTACAGAGTGAGACAGTCTGAAAACAACAAAAATACAATAAAAAACAAATGACCCATTGCTCACAGAAAACCACACTTACAAATAACATGTCCGTTAAAAAGTGCCCAGGAGCATTGGGGCTCAGTGAGATAGAACTTCAATGTTCTGTCCATGACTCTTCCGGATAGTGGCCCAAGGTATCTCCAGGAATTTCCAGTGTCACCCTTTTCTGTTTAGTTCCCACACTCCTAAGTAAGGAAGAGAGGCAGAGGCATGTGTCTCTGAAGGGCAGTGATTCAAATTGTAGGTGGCTATTCCTTGGGATTCTGTTGCACGACTTCATTTAGCTGCAAGGAAGACTGGGTGAGTCTGTTTCTTGGAGAATATCTGAAGACATGACTCAGTGGGTAAGAGCATTGGCTGCTCCTGCAAAAGCCCTGGGGTCACGTCTCAGCACCCACACGGCAGCTCACACCATTCATGACTCCAGCTCCAGGTGGCCTCACACCCTCTTCTGGAGTCCTTGGGCACTATATGCACATGGTGCACATACATAAATGCAGGAAAACCACTGGTACTTGTAAACACAGTAAACAAATCTAAACCTTTTCAAAATGCGTACACTCCAGATAGGATACCGATGACAGACCAGAGAACAGTTCCACCCACGGCTAGCTTCGTGAGCCGGAGCTCTTATTTAGGTTCCTTTCAGGGCAAGGGTAGTGGGTGATGGGTGCAGGCTAACTCGAAGCAGCTGCATCGCTGAAAGTCCAGCACAGGTGAAGGCTGCATCCCGGAGACCCCCATGGGGTGTGGACAGATACCTTCCAGTAATTCCTTTATAAAACTTTGTGAATCTTGTTACTTTTCAGGAACTCTGTTTCTATTTTGTGTTTTTGAGGCAGTGTCTTACTGTGTAGCCCAGGCTGGCCTCCAACTTTCAGTCCTTCTGCTTATACACTGGGATCAGGACACAGAATGCAGAAACATGGCGACCAGTGTTGAGGAAAGCCCACATTAGTGCTTCAGACTGAGGTCTTCGTAGCTAAGGGTAAGGAATCAGAATGGCGAAGTGAGCTGTTTTCCCCAGACAGGCTGTTTCTGAGACCATAGGTCAAGCATCTGGTGTCTGGGGGCTGGGAAAGCTGCTTTGCTTTTAACATCCCTGAAGAGATGGTTTCCCGGGACTAAGAGCTCAGCTTGGGGCCTATGAGCTGCATTTGGGGGAGTGGTTCTTCAGCCTGTGCTTTAGTGCGCATGCGCTTCCTTTATAACTCCACCTTGCTCCTTCTGTGAGGGTGGCTTGCAGAGACTGGTGTTATGGGCACACATGGCTTTCGGCATGGGCCCTGGGGATCCGAACTCAGGCCCTCTGTTTTTGTAGCAAGCACAGTTATCTATTGAGTCATTTTTGTTTCCATGGCTACATTCTCAACTGTATTTTTAAAATCCGCAGAAGTGCTGTGTGTGTGTGTGTGTATGTGTGTGTATGTGAGTCTGTCTGCCATTTTTTTTAACCATACAAGAAATCAAAACAGACAAGTGCTTAGAATATTTGTTTGAAAGTAGCAAGGCTCATTTCTGCGAGTGGCACTTTTAAAAACGGAAAGTAGCATTTCCTAAAACAGAAGGGTTAGCTGAGGGACACCATTGTTTGACATTTCTATAAACTGTCCGATTCTGCCTTTGTGTACAGTGATGGGTCGGTCTCACACACTTGCCTCCGGAGTCAGTCCTTGCAAAGCTGTGCTTCTGGCAAACTCTACACACATTAAGGTATAAGGATCAGGAATGGGAGGAGACAGGGGAGATGTACAGAGGCTCAGGAAATTGAACAGAGGTGTGTAGCAATGGGGCCTGGGGAACTAGGAGTAGCCACCAGAAAGTCCCTGATGCCAGGAAAGCAAGAGGCTTCCAGGACCCAATGGGGATGACATTAGCTGAAATACCCAACAAAGGGGAGGAAGAACCTGTAGAGACCATATCCAGAGGTTAGGCAAGGCCCCTGGTTGGGGGATACCCTCCCCCATTTCCAAAAATTTAACCCAGAATTGCTCCTGTCTAAAGGAAATGAAGGGACAAAGAGTGGAGCAGAGACTGAAGGAAAGGGCATCCAGAGACTGCCCTACCTATGGATCCATCCCATATGTAGTCACCAAACCCAGATGCCAAGAAGCACTTGCTGACAGGAGCCTGGTATAGCTATCCCCTTAGAGGCTCTGCCTGACCAATACAGATGGGGATGCTCACAGCCAACCATTGGACTGAATATAGGGACCCCAATGGAGGAGTTAGAGGAAGGACTGAAGGAACTGAAGGGGTTTGCAACCCCATAGGAAAAACAACAATACCAATTAACCAGACCCCCAGAGCTCCAAGGAACTAAACCACCAACCAAGGAATATACATGGAGGGACCTCATGGCTCCAGCCACATATGTAGCAGAGGATTGCCTTCTCTGGCATCAGTGGGAGGGGGAACCCATTGGTCCTATAGAGGTTCTATGACCCAGGGTAGGGGAATGCTAAGGTGGTGAGTCAGGAGTGGGTGGGTGGATGGGGGAGCACCTTGATAGAAGCAGGGGGAGGAGGGATCAGACAGGGGATTTGCAGAGGGGAAACTGGGAAGGGGGATAACATTTGAAATGTAAATAAATAAAATAACCGATGATGATGATGATGATGATGATGATGATATCGAAGGCCAAGGATACTTGTGAGAGTAGCTGTGATGTCAGAGGTCAAGAGGCTCCGGAACCTGAGTGTCTTCAGATGTAGACTGTTACCACTGTTGGTGAGAAGAGAAAATCTGGGTACCCAGTGTGATCGTACGCTCCTGAGGTCTCATGGCTGGTCAGCAACAGAGACCAAGAATGGCCCAAAACCCATAACCACCCCTGCTCAGCCAAATCCCTGTCTCTGCCACAGGTTTATTTGCTGTTTAGTTCAGTGCAACTTGACCATCCAGGTATTGAATTTTGCTCAAAACCATGTGACAACTTCTGAATTAAACAATGACCGAGCTCGTGGCCATGGAGTAGCTGACTGCAGGTCTCACAATCTTGGTGAGTTTCTGCTAGTGGGCATTGGCCCACACACTAACCCTTTGTACTTTCTGAAAGACTCATATATTCGAGGTAGAGCCTTGGAGTGAGAGGAGGCATCACAACCAAGGTAAATGTTCCCTTCTGAGAGTAGAGCAAAGGCGACCAGCTGAGAGCTGACTGGAGAAGGGAGTGTGAGGTCCTGGGCCAGCCCAGCCTTCTGAACAGGTGCCTCTGGCCTGCCTTGACCTCCAGGCTAGGGTCATCTATTTATTCTCACTCCCAGAATTGGCTGGATCCTCTCAGTCATATGGCTGATTAGGCCAACTTATCACTTCTGCAGCTCCAGAGAGAGAGAGCCAGGAACGCCTGCCACCAGCTTTTGGATGATGTTCCAGGAAGAGCAGTGGTGTAGTGACTATGACCTGAGCAAACAGTACCTCCACCGGCTCCCAGGTGTCATGGGCATGAGTCACCCAGATGCTATCTGAGGGAGAAAGTCCAGACAGGGTCACCAGTGAGTCATAGGCCCCATCAAAGACCTTTGAGGTCTACAGAAACCAGGTAGGAAATAAAAATAAAACCCTTCCAGGGAGACCATTAAGCAAGCTTCGACTCTGCACTGGCAGAAAGGGTGGGCCAGAGTCGGGGAATCTCCAAGCCATTGGAGCCCCAGTGCTTGTTGGGGACCTTTTTGTTGCTTGTGTGTTTGGGTACGCCTACAAATCCCAGGAATCCCAGGTTGGAGTTGAACTCCTTAGGTATATACCTAGGTTGGCTTCAAAGTCAAAATTAACCATCCTTCATCTGCTTCCTGCTGGGACTCAGTAGCCCTCCTCATTTAAAACGCAAAGCTAGACATTGTGGCTTCTGGAATGGAGGCACAGGGCTGAGGAAGCACCATGGACCCAGGAAAGCCAAGTGCTGAGGTGTTAGTGTGTGTCCTCTTCACGGTCGACCCAGGAAAGCCAAGTGCTGAGGTGTTAGCGTGTGTCCTCTTCACTGTCCGCATCAGAAGAGGGCTCATGTGCTCCGAGTTCAGTTCCTTTCCTTTCTAAGATATGTTTGACATCATACACTAATCTTCCTGATAAGGCTTTTATGATAGTTATACATGTGAATTATTAAATGTTTGCCCAGTTGGGTGAAACGCTGGAGTGGATTTAAAGAGATTGCCGAATGCATGGTCTTCCATAAAGTACAGGTCACGTTCCCTTTTTAAACTTTCCAGAACCATATACAAGAAACAGCGTCATCAACACCGACAGACGAAGGTGGGTGGGCAAATACTGCCTCTCCTGGGGTGGTTTCTAAGGTCAGTTTCAAAAGGAAAACAAACAAACAAATAAAAACCCTTGCTTTAAGATCAAGAGAGAGTGTATGGAGAAGAATTATAATATGTGAGTTATTTTGTGCCATTCTTAACACCAGTATTAAATAAAAATTTTAATGGTCCACTGACTTGTTCCTGGTGAGACACCACATGGATACCTGTCCCTGTCACAAACTTGACATTCTTTTTGGAGACACTCAATGGTGGAGCCCAGTACAGCACGCCAGGCCCTCTGTCTTGGTAGCACTGAGGGGGTGTGGTAAGATGAGGATGCTCGGCTTTCATTTTGCCAGGACCAGATAACGCCACCTCCGTCCTTGGGATCCCTTGCTCAAATCATAATTTTTCTAAGGACATTCCAGGTCAGCCCTGGTTAGGTCCTTGTTCCCTGGTTGTGGGGAGAAGTGGGTCAGAAAGCCCTGGCTCGCTTTGCACACCTGCTCAGCAGTCAGTGTCCAGTGTTTGCAAAATGAATGCCAAAGCCAGGTTCAGACATGGGAGGGAACGTACAGCTTCCTAGGAGCCCCTAAGAGTCTCAGCTCCAAAGAGAACATAGAAGGAGACCAACGATGAGCCTCATGCCCTGTCATGTGTCATGTCAGCCATGTGCACACACACACATGCACAAGCATGTATATCACATACATGCCAATCACACACACACACACACATACACACAAGTATGCACATGAAAATGAAAAAAACAAAACCCAGTGTTTTCTGTGTCTTACACAGGAGGTTCCACAACAAGCCCCCAACCACTTCTGAGAGTTGGTGCATTAGCTCTTTCTGCCACACAGTGTGAGTTGATCTTCCACGGTCTCATTCCTAAGAGCTGAAAAGTCACAACCAACAGACCCTGAGGTATCCATGAGGAGTCATACATGAAGCTATGTTTCTGTAATTCTGGCACCCAGGAGGCAGACCAGCTGGGCTACATAGTGAGACCATGATGATAAATAACCCACAGGTGTGTGGGACAAAGTGTGTGTTCATCTGCTGTGCTGCGTAACAAGTGAGCCGTGCTGGGTGATAAACTCTCAACATTATTTTCTCCTGGTTCCAAAGGCCACAGGTCCAAGATCAACCATGCGCATGGTTTCTCCTGAACTTCTCTTCTTGGCTTGTAATGGTCTTGTTTGTGTGTCTGTCTCCCCGTCCTCTCTTATTGACGATACTGGTCATATTGGGTTAGGGCCTGTCCTAGTGGCTCGTGTGTGTGTGTGTGTGTGTGTGTGTGTGTGTGTGAGAAAGAGAGAGAGAGAGAGAGAGAGAGAGAGAGAGAGAGAGAGAGAGGGTCTCTCACTGAACTTGGATTTCATTGACTGTTCAGGCTGCCTAGCCAACAAGCCCGTAGATCTACCAGTCTCTGCCTCTCTAGCACTGGAATTGTAGGTATGCACTGCTGGGCCTGGCTTTTATGTGGATTATGAGATCAAACCTCAGGTCCTCCTGTTTGCCTGATGGGCACTTTATTGATTAAACTATCTCTTCAGCCCCATATGTATACTTTTAAATTATTATTTTACGTATATGTGTCTCTGGGACGTCTGCCGCATGTATAGTTGTCCACAGAGACCAGAGGAAAGCATTGTATATTTTAGAGTTTGAGTGACAAGTGAATTTGAGCCACCATGTTAGTGCTGGGAACAAAACGGGGCCTCTGGAAGACCAGCAGGTGTCTTAACCTCTGTGCTATCTCTCCAGCTACTTAAAATTTTGATTTTTTTTTCTAACAGGCTTTCAGGCTCATCTGCTAACCTTTCTTTGATCTCTGCTCCCCGTTCCCCCTAACCCTCTGTATTCTCCCAGCTGATTTATTTAACCCAGTCACACATGGTTTTATGTGACTATATAAAATCCAGCAACCACACAGAAAGGAAACACATCTGTCTGTCTATGACCGACAGCCTATTCACTTACTGTGGTTGTTTGCATTTTCCCACAAATAACACAACAGTTCCTCCTTACAGCTGAATTTTTTCATTGTTTTATTTAAACTGCATATACCCATTCCCCCTTTATTGGACACCTACCTCAGTTGTTTAGCTTTGAGAGCAGGGTTCAGTGAACAGCCGTGTCTCTCTGCCATGGTGACTTCTGGAGTGAGTGTGAAAGTTAGTTCTAGCATTTTTAGAAACCTGATTCCCAGAGAAGTGTAGCCAGCCTAGGCTTCCGTGAAGAACGTATGAGTTTCCCTTTGTCCACATCTACAAATGGCTACATTGTAACGCCATCACCTCTTTATAGCTTTGTAGCTTTATCTTCAAGTGGCTCTTGCTCTGAGGAAAAAGGGGCCTTTGGTATATGTTTAGGGACAGATAAACTTTTAGTGCCCCCAAAGGTGGCTACAAGTTCTTTGCTTTTCTCCGACCTAGAGGCCAGCCCTGTGTCCTCTGAGGACCTGTGTGTGTGTGAACAGCACAATATGGTAAAGCAATTGCTGACCTTAGTTAGATGAGAATTTTTTTCTCTTGGACTCTCAGGCCTCACTGAGTGGCCTTGGATTGCTCCAGCTCCACTGCAGAACCTTGTATGGCTCCCACCCAGTAGTGTACTCGCATTGTTTGCCTTTATTTTGGTTTTGTTTTTAATAAAAGACTAGATAACCACAAGTTCTGTGTGTGGCTCAATGGCTAGAGTTCTTGCTTAGCATGGGTAAAGCTTGGGTTGGATCCCCAGCATCACATCAACAACATTTGGTGATGTATATCATCTTAGCACTTGGGAGTTAGATGCAGTGGGGTCAGGAGTCCAAGGTCATCCTCAGTTACATAGTGAGTTTGAGGCCAGCCTAGGTTACATGAAAATCTGTCTCAAAAAACAAAACCAACAATACACCCCAAAGAAGACACAGCCAAAGTGACAGGTCACAGAGGCAATCACAATAGAATTAGGAGCTATTTACCATGGCATGGTTAGGAAGTATTAGATATTAAAAGGAAACTGAAGCAGAATAAGGGAGTACACTCATAGCTTTAACCATTCTGCTGGGGGGGGGGAGAAAAATAACAAATCAGGCATCTATTCTGAAAAAAAAAAAAAAGACAAATAAACTTGGGTTTGAACTTTGAAGATTATATCTTTAAATAGATCCCCTGAGGTGGTGGTGTTCTGTGTGCATGGCAGGGGACAGCCCACACATCTTCACATCACCAGCATGGGGGGAGCCCACATATCTTCACATCACCAGCCTGGTGTGGGGGGGAGCCCACACATCTTCACATCACCAGCATGGGGGGGGCACACATCTTCACATCACCAGCATGGGGGGGGGGGGCACACATCTTCACATCACCAGCATGGGGGGGGGGCACACATATCACTATATCACCCATGAACTTCCCACGCATGGACATAACTGGCTCCTATCACTTCTCTGTTTGACTTCCTCTGTTGCTGCTTCCAACATCTCTGGCCATGAGAGTCAAGGCTGCTTCTCGGATGCACAGCATTCACTGTCCATTTCTGTCCCCTGGTGGGAGGTGATTTTCCTCTCAGAAAATATCATGCAGCCAGTCCCAGGCGCTGCTCCATTCCTCATGTCTGCTCCAGGGTGGACATTGCTCTAACTTGGACTATACAGCCACCATTTTACTTCTTGAGCCATTAAACAGCTTAGGGCCATATCCTGGCCCACTGGTCTTCCATGCCCATCCACCCATAGTCTGGTTGGCCCTGGCTTCCACCCACCCGTACTTCTAGTCTGGCTCACATCCCTAGACTGTGTGTGTGTGTGTGTGTGTGTGTGTGTGTGTGTGTGTGTGTGTGTCCTGTACTCACCAGCCTTCACTTCCTAGACTACCCTTCAGCTGGCCCCTTATGCTTTTCTTTCCCGTGTCCTGTATCTCATACAAACAAGGCATCCCTACCACACGGAAGGCTGTGGACTCTAGAGTCAGTGACCTGACTTTAAACACCAGCTCTGCCTCTTACCAAGGTGCTGAAGCACATGAGCATCCTTACTCCCAGTTTCTCATATTGCTGTCCTGAAAACAAAAGGTAATGTTTTTCAAAAAGTTAAATACAGATTGGACCCTATGGCCCAGCAATGTCTGTGGTTAATCTTCACTGTCAACATGACTGGAGTCATCCAGACAGCTCTAGGCACATCCGGGAATGTGTTTCTGTATGCTTAGCTAGGGGAAGACATTGTGAGTGATGCTGTCCTGTGGGCTGTGGTCCTGGAATCAATACAAAGAAAAAAAACAAAACAAAAACCAGGACCAAGTGAGCTCTAGAGCTGAACATTCATCTCTCTCTGCTTCTTCACTGTGGATGCTCCCAAGCCATGTCTACGCCATCTGCCTTCCCTGCCCACCACACTACAGGATGGACTACATCCCTCAAACTGTGAGCCACAGAGAGTCCACTGAAGCAGCACTGTGAACAGGGTCAGAGCCCCAACAGATGGCACAGGTGAACCTTAGGAAAACCATGCCAAGTGGTTGAGGCTAAACACAAAGGTCACAGACTACATGACGGCATTTCTGTGGAATTCACTGAGACTCGAAGCAGATTGGTCCCTAGTGGGGCTGAAGGGCAGGTGGAGAGACGTGAAACCCCAGAGGGGACCAGTGTAAAACAGTTGGCTAAATGCAGCTGAATTGAACTATAAAAACGGTCAGTTGTATGTCACGCAAAAAACAGAAGCGTGTGAGGAACATTATCCACCGTTATCACGACTTTCGTCCCCACCCCCTGGACTATGACCAGCCAGTTTCTACCCAGGCTTCCCTAAGTCTTCAGCTTTCTTTTGGAGACCAACAACATTATACTACACAGATAAAAATCTGCCAACTTCCTCTCTTTAGTATTTTTTGAATGTTAAAAATAAATTATTTCTTTTTTAAAAATGCTCACATTACATTGAGATGGATAAAAGCAGTTTATTTTGTCTACTGCAGGCACTATTAAGATCACAAGCTGCTTTCAAATGTAGAAATTGCCGCTGGTCAAAACTCTGATAATTAATAAATTTGGAAAAGCTGCAGGTTTGCAGATGTCCTGTGAAAATACTGACTTCATGCTTGTCCTCTGTTATCTGGGATTTCAAATATTTCCATAAGTTACTGAGAAATTGCAGGACCCAGACACCAGGCACCAATGTCTGATAGGTCAATGGATAGCCTTTTATCAAGAGTCCTTCTGAACTGAGTCCTTCTGTCATTTGAAGATCATTTTTTTTTTGTCCTTATGTATGTGCACATGTGTTTATATGTGTGCACATGTGTTTATATGTGTGTACCATGTGTTTATATGTGTGCACCATGGTGTATGTGTTTATATGTGTGCACATGTGTTTATATGTGCACCATGTGTTTATATGTGTGCACATGTGTTTATATGTGTACCATGTGTTTATATGTGTGCACCATGTGTTTATATGTGTGCACCATGTGTTTAGGCGTGTGCACCATGTGTTTAGGCGTGTGCACCATGGTGTATGTGTTTATATGTGTGGATTTAGACCTGTGCGTCAAGGTGTGTGTATAGAGAACAACCTCCGTGTCATGCCTTGTCTTCCAGCTTATTTGGCATAGGGCAGATAATTCTGTGGCCCTTTGGAAAGGCAGACAGGTCTGTCCTCTCTGTTGCTGTTGAGCAAGAGAGAGATGTATGACATTGGAGACATCTGTCTAGTGTCTGACACTTCAGATATAATATGACACAGAGAATCTAAGGAAAAAACCCTTAAGGAAAGACATCTTAGAGGAGGTGGCTTTTGTCATTGATACAAAAGGAAAAAAATATGAGACCAATAAGACAGACAATTGAGGTCAGATCTGGAGACCAACGAAGAGCAAGCAGAGACACACGGCTCGCTATTTATTGCTGCTAGAACAAACTACCTCGTGATCACCCAGTTAGAATGTCTTATGGAGGCCAGGGTGATGGTGTAGTTGGTAAAAACACTTGCCACACAAGTTTGATGAACTGAGTTTGAGCCTCAGCACCTGCATAAAAATAACCAAGCATGGCATATGTGCCTGTAATCCCAGAATTGATGAGGAGGTAGCTGAATCCCTAGGGCTGGCTAGCCAGCCTAATAAAGTTGATGAGACCCCAGGCTGATGAGAGATTCTGTGGATCTTGGTGAGTGCACTGTCTGTCTAATACAGACAGTCTGAAGTCCTCCTGCAGTCTCTCTTCTTTGCCACGTATGATGGCATATTTAGGTCTGGGGATGAAGTTACTGATACTCCTGCACACTCAGTTTCCTGCCTCCTAAAACAGAGAAGCAAGAAGCACTAGGTGTGATTGATTGCCTGTTTGGTGTTAATATCTCTAAGACACTCTCTAGCAGCCTGTGGGTTAGACAAAGGTTTGGTCTATCAGGGAGAACCTGCAAATAGCCTGACTATGTGCAGGTGAAGCAGGGCCCTGTAGAGCAAGGATGCTTAGGGCAAAGTAAAAGTCGTGCCACGCAGCTTAGGTGGGTGATCTTGGGATAAACTATAGGCTGAAATAAACTCTTTCCTCCCCAGGTTGCTTTTGGTAATGGTGTTCCATCACAGCAGTAAAAGTCATGACATCTTTCTTGTCTTCTTCTCTTCCTTGTCTTCCTCTCTCTCCCTTTTCCCTCCATGTGTGTGCCTGTGTTTGTATGTATGTGTGTG
>JADRCH010000144.1:1977651-2018248 GCA_019843965.1 Rhynchomys soricoides | reverse complement strand
AGAGAGTGTACACAGTGCTAAGTGCACATAGTATGTGCTCAGTGTGTTCACAGTAATAAGTGTACATAGTGTATGCTCAGAGGGAATGTACCTAGTGTGTGCTCAAGTGTGTACACAGTGCTAGGTGCACATAGTGTGTGCTCAGAGTGTATACACAGGGCTATGGCACATAGTGTGTGCTCAGAGTGTATACACGGGGCTAAGTGTACATAGTGTATGCTCAGAATGTGTACATGTCACTAAGCTAAGTGCGCATAGTGTGTGCTTAGAACCGTGGCTGCATAGAAACCACTGGGCAAATGACCCCAGAAGCACCTTGGAGTCATATATGTTGTTTGAATCTGCATTAATTTTTGGTTCATGTGTTCAAACGTCTTCACTGTTGCTGAATTTTCTGTGAACACTACATGCAGCTGTGGGATCCTGCCTGGGTTGCAATCCACATTTTAAGACCCCTAGGTATATGCTGAGTTAGGTTCACTCAAGACTGGTTTAGTTTGAATGGATGCAAATCAAAGGTCCAATACATGATTCAGTAGAAAGGAATGGGAGACAAATTACCTCTTGGGTAAATTTTATTAGGAGAACGACAGCAGCGTGGCCTCAGCTGTGATGGGGCCCTGAAGGGGGAGAACAAGCCTTCACATGTCAGAAAGAGCTTCATTAGGGGAGGGATAGTCATGGATAGCATGACTGTGGTCCTGAAGTGAGGCACAGACTCTTCATTCCTTGACACGTTTCTAGAAGGGTGGGGAGCTTCATGCCACACGACAAAGCCCAAGTACAAGAGGCACAAAGCAGAGAGTCATTTGATTAAAGTTGTAATTCAGGGTTGCCTTGGCTATCAGGTTGGAGGCTGGGGCATCTACAAAAGGGGAGGAAGGGCCTGCAAGTGTTGTGGGGTATCCACTAAAGACAAATTAGACACCAGTTTAAGCCACTAGAACATCTTCGTTATCTGCTGTTGACTACACTGGGTGCTAGGGATCCCCGTGCAGTGCTGAGACTTTCGTGGGATGAGCTTTTAAGCACAGCCATACATCTTGGGTTGACACTTCAGTCAACAAGAACAATTAGTCAGAAGTGGAACCATGGAAGCCAAAACAGCAAGGCTAGTACGTTTAGAGACTTTCCCAGAAGGATGAACCTCGATGGATTAGGTCTGTGCGTTCATTTTGGCAGGTGGTGGTTTCTGTGTCCTGAGTTTTACGACCCGAACAGCACTTCCAGCATGATATCAGCTGTGCTAAGGTCTGGAGCCTGTTACACACGCCCACAGCAAGTTGCTTTTCAGCTTAACTTCTGGGAAAAAGGTAAGCTCGAGGGTCTATGACGTTAACAGTGGGTAACTCGATTTCACAGAACCAGGACCAGCAGGGAAAGAAATGTGCGGGTGGAGTTTCATCTGAAGACAAGACTTAGATTCTCACAGATGATGGTGGGTCCCACTGCAACTCGGACCTCGTCTTCCTACCAAGCTTCCCGCTGGCTTCTCTGTCATTTTCTTTCATTTTGAGGCCTAGACAAGATAGGAAGGTTGACGTTCCCGTTGGATGTTTTCCACGTTTGTCTGTTAATAAACATGGAGCAGACAGTGGCTCTGCAGACTACCATCCCAGCTGGTGTTCGTGTGGAGGGGGCCTGAGAGTTGGCTAGCCAGCTCTGCCTGCTCAGAACATTTGATAATATGAAAAAATGGTTACTTTGTAGGAATATAATAGTCTAACCTAGGAATCCTACATTTTTTTATCTTTTCTAAGAATTACCCTGTCTTTAACATATATCAGTAATAGTTACGGGCGATTCATTTTACTGGGGTTCATTTAAAACCAAGAATATCTCGTCTCTCCTTATGTTTCATTCCAGTTAACCATGCTGATCTAACGGTCATGTCTGCTCACAGAAGAGACCTTTCTAACCTCCTGACCTCTGGCCCAGCCTTTCACTGTGTTTAGAAGGTAAGGCTGGGGTTGGGGCCTGGTTAACGCACACCAGACATAAGACATAGCGTCAATCAGCGTCAATTCGGTCACTGCCAGTTCTTTTGTGTCACAGAGCATCTTGGTGACACTAAGAACACTGTGCCAAGAATGATCAGAGTGTTCCCCTGGAGTGTACTTTCTCCACAGGTAATTGTTTCCACCACTGGATTTGCGTGAGCTGGTGTGACAGAGTTAGTATGTGCACCTCACACTCCAAGAGTGTTCAGATTAATTCTCCAATGATTTTGAATTTTTCCTAATTTGTGTGAGGGGGAGGGGGCATGCATGGAAGCCAGAGGACAACCTTGGGTCTTATTCCTCAGGCACTGAATAATCTTGTTTTCTGAGACAGGGTCTCTCACTGGCCTAGAGCTCACCAAGTGGGCTAGGTTGGATGGCTGGTGAACACCAGATAGATTCCTGTTTCTATCTCCCCATGATTGGAATTGCACATGCATTGCACCATGCGTGGCTTCTGTGTGTGTGTGTGAGATGTGTGTATGTGTGTGTTGTTCATGTGTGTAGTGTATGTGTGTGTTGTACATGTGTGTGGTGTATGTGTGTGTTGTACATGTGTGTGGTGTATGTGTGTGTTGTTCATGTGTGTGGTGTATGTGTGTGTTGTTCATGTGTGTGGTGTATGTGTGTGTTGTTCATGTGTGTGGTGTATGTGTGTGTTGTTCATGTGTGTGGTGTATGTGTGTGTTGTTCATGTGTGTAGTGTATGTGTGTGTTGTTCATGTGTGTAGTGTATGTGTGTGTAGTATATGTGTGTAGTGTATGTGTGTGTGTTGTACATGTGTGTTGTGTATGTGTGTGTTGTTCATGTGTGTAATGTATGTGTGTGTTGTTCATGTGTGTAATGTATGTGTGTGTTGTATACGTGTGTGTTTGAATGTAGGTGGAGGCTAGAAGCCCCAATGGACATCTTTCACAAAGGCTCTCCACCTTAATTTGTTGGAGCAGAGTCTCTCCCTGGACCTGGAGCTCACTGGTTAGCTGGCCAGAGGGCCCTAGGGTGTGCCTGCCTCTGCCTCCCCACTGCTGGGATTACAGATGCATGCTGCTGCTTGCACTGGCTCTTACATGGGTTCTGAGGATCAAACTTGGGCCACTGTACTCAAAGGCAAGCCCTTTCCTACTGAGTCACTGCCTCTCACATTTTCCAAGGATACTTTGCTATACCCTAACCCCAATCAACCAATGAAGGAGATCTGCACCAGAGTAGGAAGACAGTCTGTCTGAAACCCCCTGGGAATAATTTCAAATCATTCATGGGCATGGAGGGTACAACATGGACTATCAGTGGGTCCATAGACCTATGGATGTGGTCAGTGGTGTCATAGGCATATCTGTGGTATTGGCCTGCTGGTTTGCCCCACACATCTGGACTGGGGTGATGGTTTACACAGGGAAGATAGATGTCTACGAGCTGGGCTCTTACTAGGTGAGATCACAGTGCTTAAGTCAGCCCTTCCCAGTTCTGTTGCTCAGATAGCCTCTGAGAGATCTGACATCTAACACATAGGAAGCTGGGCTGGAGGTGCCAGAGAATCAGGTGAGATCTGGCTGGCTAAGGACACAGAGTATGTGCTCAGCGAATACTCAGCGATACAACGCTGATTTCCAGAAGAAGGCTGAAGGGAAGCAATCATGAAGGTGGCTTGCTCCCGTGTTTGTTTTTACACGGGATTAGAGCCTCTTTGATGATAAAATCAGCTTGCCAAGATAGAAGGCAGCTGGGACTCCTAATCCAGAAAGATAGGAAGAGCAGGACATTTTATCTCAGAGTGTTAAGGAGACAGTCTTCTGTGAACTTGACGGTAACTCTGGGGATTCAGATCTTAGGCTGTGTCCTGGCCCACTGCTTTAATAAACGTCAGTCTCCCATTAGAGTAATCAGAGGATCCATCTATGTGATATGCTCAGGCTTGATAGACACCAACCTCCCCTGGCAAACCTCCCATTTTGTGCTAAATTCCAAGCCCTGTTAATCATTTGCATAGAGCGTGTATTTGGAGGTGACGTGTCTACAATTAGGCCTAATTAAATCCACCCACTTCAAGCATGCTGAAAGACCAGCATTTAAAAATAGGAGCTGAATAATTAGGGTCATTAATAGGAGCTGATTATTTCGTTTATGATAGCTTAAAAAATGAATAGGGCTCAGCAGTGTTCCCTGTTTAATGAAAACACACAGAGCCCAGCTAAGATTTCTGGAGGGAAGCCCTCATTAGCTGATGGTCGGCTGTGTTCCTTATCTCCCTGGTGCTTGACTGTGGCCTGCTTAGCAAAGTCTTTACATAAAGTCGAGGTCATCACTTGTGATAATTAGAGGAGTCTGCTGCACCGGGCAGAGGCAGAGCAAGACAGGCTGCAAGGAGCAGCCTGGATTGAGCCTCCCAAAATTCCTCAGAGGAATCTGTGCCCTTCCCAAAGTTCATGCTGGAGGTGGCCGCCTTCCTCCCGCAGAGGTTTCGGCAGCCAGCTCTTTGCCATCTCTCATCTTGTGGTTAAGGCAAGGATTTTTCTGAGGCCACAGCAAATGTGTTGTGGCAATCTCTTGCTCACCCACAGTCTATCTCCACCTGCCCTTACATAAACAGTTTATGTACACGATGCTGTTGCATTTGGATGTTTTGAATTCTTCTGCCTCCCCGGTGGGCTTAGGGAGCCTCCTGGGGCATATGAAGACAATGGTAACTCTCAGAGTGGTTGTGAGGTAACAGGATACCTAGCCTCTGTGATGCTGAGCCGTCCATCCGGAAAGAGAGCTCATCTGCTGCCTGCTTGAGATGGAGGTGGGCTGGGAACGGAGTGGGAGAAGTCAGACTTACAAAGACTGACATGAGTTGGCTGGTGCTCCGTGAAAGACAGGATTTCGCCTCTGCTTCATGTGCAGGACGACCCCAATGCATTGGAAATAATAAACCTCTTGCTGATTGCAAAAAGAAAAAAGAAAGAAAGAAAGAAAGAAAGAAAGGAAGGAAGGAAGGGAGACAGGATTTCTGTTTTCCTCCCTCCTGTCTGAGCTGGATTTTATTCCTAGGGTGCTAGAATGTGTGTGTCTTCCTGAGCAACCAACCACAGAGGAATCGCCTTTCCTTTAGCATGTAAATAAGTGTACTCTCCTTTAGGCTTAAGACTTCACCTCTTGAGCTGTGAGCAAGCTTCCTGTGAAGCTGGCTTAGCTGTGTAAGCCAGACCCTTCCCCTAGGGGCTGAAGTCATCTCTTCCCAGCTGAACCGTTGTGTTCTGGGTTCCACTGCTGAACCTTGTTTCGGTTTTCCACGAACAATTGATCTTGTTCAAGATTTTCACATCTGCTTTTTTGGGTGGAAGTGGTTAATTAAATGGGGCTTGAGGCACGAGACAGTCCCCGGAAGAGACTTTTATTTACTACATTGCTTGTCTTAGCTGCAGTACAGGGACAATCCAAGCTGTGTGACTTCTTTGCTGAAGGACTGCCCTGGGCCTTGAAGGATGTTTGGCAGGCACTCTGGCCTCTACCTGTTGCTATCAGTACCCTGTTCTTCACACACACACACCTCTCAGCGATGACAGCTAAAGATGTCTCAGGCACTGTCAAATGTCCTCTGGGTTTAGGGGCCAATGAACACAGGTTGAACGCTTCTGAGGTGACATGATTCTCTGAAGAGGCAGAATTAATTTCTGATATTTAAATTGTCTAAATCACCTAGGACATTTATTTCTGGAGCATGACCAGGTCACTGAATCTCAAGGTCTCACTTATGCTCAGGGAGGGAGGAAGGAAACTGTCACTTACCCCTCATGTTCCTCTTTGGTTCTTGCTATAATTTTTCTCCCCAAACTTTAAGATTAGGAGGAGTGTTCCCTTTGCTCCACGTCCTCGCCAGCATGTGCTGTTGCTTGAGTTTCTGATCTTAGCCATTCTGATGGGTGGAATCTCAGAGTTGTTTTGATTTGCATCTCCCTGATGACTACGGATACTGAACATTTCCTAAAGTGTTTCTTGACCATTAGAGAATCATTTGTTGAGAATTCTCTGTTTAGCTCTGAACCCCATTTTTTAACTGTGTTATTTGTTTCGTTGGCATCTAACTTCTTGAGTTCTTTATCTATTTTGGATATTAGCCCTCTGTCAGATGTGGGGTTGGTGAAGATCCTTTCCCATTCTGTAGGCTACTGTTTTGTCCTATTGATGGTGTCCTTTGCCTTACAGAAGCTTTGGAGTTGAGGTACAGATCAACTATGCTTAAAGATTTCAAATTAGGCATGCCTTCTGCAAAACTCAAGTACACATGCAGACCTTCCGCCCATGGCTCACGCCCTCCCACACTGGCCGTTTCTGGTCTGCGTGACTGTTGATGCTCATCCAGCCTCCTCCACAGCCACTGTCTCCCAGCTGTGCAAGCAAAACTTCCCAGGCATACAGTGACAGAACCTTAGCCTTATAAAATGGTTTTGCATCTTAATATCTCCTGCCACACAGCTCCTGTGGTGTATTGCAGACTGCACGTGTGGATACTGGCCATGTTCCCCAGGCACCCTAGAAACTATCATCACCTCAATCCCCAGATCGACTGACTCCGAGCCTGCTTCAAAATTACTTCTGAGATAAACCTGAGTCACGGGTGTGAGATATTCATCACGTACTAGGGATGAAAAATCGAGTTGCCTGACACTGTGATTTTAGGGAGAGGTGAAGCGGTGGGCTGTAGAGATAGCTCAGTCGGTAAGGTGCGTGCTTAGCAAGTTCTGTGGATCTGAGTTCAGTCCACAGAAGGTTAAAGACAAAAACAAACAAACAAGCAAACATAGGAACACACACACACACACACACACACACACACACACACAACCTATGCATGCACACAGCAGCAATAGTCTTTGCTTTCAGGACACTTAACAGGAAATTATCAGTTCTAGAGCTTGGTGCCTGGAGATAGATGTGGGGCAAAACAGAGGCCCAGACAGACAGCCTTCTAGTTTTACTAAATATGCCCCATACAGCTGTCTTAATAACTTGTGGGAGGGAATGAGACCTGCTTTCTCTTTCTTGTTTGTCATAGAGACCGCTGACAGTTTCAGTTTGAATAGGAGTCTCATCTCCCTCTCGCCTGTGGCTTGTCCAGTGAAGACACCCAGGAGCCTCCCTCGTCTCCCTCAGCTCACTCTGGGTGTGTCACTAGATCCAGTAAGCTTGATGCCTGTCTTTCCCTCAACCACATCGATCCCTCACAGCAGCAGGACCAGAGACCTGGAAGGAAACACAAGGACTTCCCCAGAGACCCCATCACCTATTGAAGGTTTGCATGGGGGGCGGGGGGGAGGGAGCAGGCAGCCAGTGTTTGGAATTGCTGGTAAGTGGATACGTTAGTGAGTGCCTACCATGCATGACCAGCAAACACAGTCCAAAATGGCCTGTGCATGGCACAGCTGGACCCAAGGCTCTGGATCCAGTGAGCACACTGGAGCATTGTGCTCACTTTCCGAGGCCACTGTGACCTTAGCAACAGAAGCTGATTGCCCGCAGTCCCAAAGTCCAGATCAGGTCTTAGGCAGGGCTGTGTATCTCTGAAGGCTCTAGGGGAAGGTCCTTCCCAAGCTTGTGGACATCCGGTATTCCCACATCCTAGGTGTCTATCCCTTGTCCCTTGGCTCCTATGCCCGTCTCTGTGCTGTTCCTCATCTCATAGTCCCCCCCTTCTACAGATGGATCAGGAGGGATGTCCTTTCCAAGGTTTCAGCTCCCAACACTGGCAATCCATAGACCCCCTCTTATGCTTTCGTATGCCTGGGTCATCTGTTCTCACATGTCCTCACCTCCCACAGGGGCAGCTCCTAACCTGCCAGTCACCATTCCTCACCTGGGATCTTGCCTGGTTGCTTTGAGTTCCCTGAGAGAAGTCAGTAATGTTGGTTTAGAAGGTGAGAAGGTGTCTTCAGGTGGACCTCTAAGGATTGCTGGATCTGATAGTTGAAGCCATGGGCCTGATAACTTTCAGTTCTAAGCTACTCCAGGGGGCTGTCGGCCATGAGTGGTCCTAGAAGAGACACAGCAGCTGCCAGGTGCTGAGACTTTGACTAACACATACTCAGCGTCCTATAGAGCTTTGTTCTTGATGGTGCCAACCGCTGCAGCTCCAAACAGAAGAGAGAGGCCATACGTGAACTTGGAAATCAGGGCTCTTGCAGGGTACGGATAGACACAGAAGAACATGAAACCCTGAACCTTCAAAGCTGCCAGCCTGCTAGGAAGCAGACCAGAAGCATCTCTCTGGATTCCCCTCAAAACAACAACAGACAAGCAAACCCAAACCCCAAACTCAAAGTTAAGTTACATTAGGGATCGCCTATATCTTCTCCAGCCAAACTATGCTTTATCAGGTTCTGTGGAAGGAGCCCAACAGTTCCTGGGTGAATGTATAGAACCTTCAATCTACTTTTGAGTTTCCTCAGATTACACTCAAGAAGACAGCCTAAGCAGCTGAGGACTGACAACTTGCCATGCATGGGGGTAAGGGTGGGGTGGCAGTAAGGAATGTTCTTAAACATTTAAAAACCAGGAAAGCCAAGAAGTAGGAGACCCCTCACTATGATAAATTGACAAGCAGGAAAGTCCAATTCAAAACTTCACTAAGTTCATGGGCTCACTGTGCATCCATCATCAGCTGAATGAATAAATGAATCTGTCTGTGAAGCAACGGACAATTACCACCTCAAAACTGAAGGGAGGTCTGGCTCTTTCTATAACTTTTACACAGATGAACTCTAAAAACATTAGAGTAATGGTTTTCCTTCTTTGGGGAAAACAACTCCACTTAATTCAGTTTTGCAGACCCCGCAGACTCAAGGCGGATGGGAAGTCCTGGCTGGAGGACTCAGTCAGAAATTGGTGTCATAGGACACAGAGAAAAACAGGCAGAGAGTAGAAGACCAGAGAGGCCAGTGAAGGGACAGCCTTCAGGTAGACTCTGGGAAAAAAGGGCAGGGAAGGCAAAAGCCATTAACGCAATCCAGGAGACTGACAGACACACCAAGGAAGCAGGCTTGCAGGTGAAAGGGCCCAGTGCACTGAATGGGATGGGATCCCACATACAAGATCCTAAAGCTTCCAGGGAGAAAGAAATTTGATCTATGAAGACTCACAGTGTGGGTTCGCCAGCAGTGTAGACCCACAAGATGGAGGAGCTGACTGGAGACAAATGGTTTCTATACTGACAGAAATGGCTAGCCCACCCTCAAGGCTGGATAAGACACATTCAGGAAACTGGGGCAGAGATCAGAGGTAACAAGGTAGAGGAATATTCTGCAGGGAGACCATTGTTCTGGAAAACATCCCCAGGGAAAAGAGGCAGAAACAGAACCAGCTATGTCACGGAAGTCACAGAAGTCACGTATACCAATCATCCATTTTGGTCAAGAAACCCTCCTGTGGAGAAGGGAGGAGGGAGAGGGAGAAGGAAGGAGGCAGGAGAGAGGAGGGAAGGACAGTGAGGAAGGGCTGGGGGTGGAGGAGAGCGGCAGGTGGTCTTCTGGTACCTTGACTGATCCTGCCTCAGGAGGTCACCTCTGCAGTCTTGGCTCTGCCCATAGAGTCCTCTTATTGGTCCCTGAGTATGCTTGACCATCATGGCCAGACCCAGCCTCAACAGTGAGATTCCAGGGGACATTCAACATCCTTACCATAGCTGTTTGGTAAATGTTTGGAAGTCAGCTGCTGTAAATTCACCACATGAGCAAAAGAAAAATAAGACGATATTTTTAATAGACAGAGAGAAAGCATTTTCTAAAACTCAGTACCTATTCAGAAGAAAGTCTCAGCATACCGAGGGTGAACAGTACACACCGTGGCTTGCCAGTGGGTGCCCACAGGAAACTCATGACAACTCTCATCCCTGGGGGGAAGGGGGGTTTGAAAGGACACCCACGCCCTCGTTCCTAGGAGTTCCATTACTAAGTAGATGCCAGTGGGAGAGCATGTCTGTGTTTACCAGAGGACTCCCCAGCAGCATAATTATGGTAGCAACTATTCATCAGCAGTGGAGTGGATTTGTGAAAATGTGATTTCACCTGATAAAGTACCGCGTTTCTGTGATCATGAGCGAGTCTCAAACAGAATGGCTTGAAGTGAAGCAGAAACACAAGAAAATATGTGCTAGGAATCCACTTTCACAGAGTTTAGAAAAATAAAAAACGTCAGTGGTAAGCCGCAGTGTTCAGAGAGAGATGTGTAGGCGGTAAAACTCAAGACCAGAAAGATGGAAGGCATGGCATTCATTAAACAGTCCATTTCCGATTTGTAAAATTGAGCCGTAGTGTATTTTACAATAAAAGTAGTTACAAAAAAAAGACATATTTGTCTTAGTTAACGTTTCTATTGCTGTGATGAAACACCAGGACCAAGCAACTTGGGGAGGAAAGGGTTAATTTGGCTTCCACATTGTAGTCCATCATAGAAGGAAGTCAGGACAGAAACTCAAACAGGACAGGAACCTGGAGGCAGGAGTGGATGCAGAGGCCATGGAGGGGTGCTTCTTACTGGCTTGCTCTTTGTGGCTTGCTCACCTGCTTTCTCACAGAACCCAGGGCCACCAGCTCAGGGATGATACTGCCCACAATGAGCTGGTCCCTCCCCTATCAATCACTAGCTAAGAAAATGCCCTGCAGGTTTGCCTACAGCAGACATTACGGAGGCATTTTCTCCATTAGGGTCCTTACTCTCAAAATTACTCTAGCTGTGTGCGGTTGACATGAAAATTAGCCAGCACGACATTCTAATTGTGTCAAATACAAACTTTTTGGACCCTGGTGATGACTAAGTGGAGGACAGGGAGCAGGCCTAGACAACCTCAGCAGGTATCTAAGGTTGGTACCTCCCTCCCTCCTCCCTCCCTGTCCCCCTCCTTCTTTTTCTCCTCCCTCCCTCCCTTCCTCCCTCCCTTCTCTCTCCATCCCTCCTCCCTTAATCCCCCCTCCCTGTCTCCCTCCTTCCCTCTTCCCCTCCCTCCCTAGCCAGTGAGCTAACACAGCATACACACATCCCCCTCCTTTCTTCTCTCCCTCTCCCCCCTTTTCTCCCTCCTTTCTTCCTTTCTTCTTTCTCAGGGTCTCATGTGCCCTAAGCTCACCTCAGACTGACTTTAGTCCATTGTAGTCTGGAGCTTGCTACATAAATCAGGCAGACCTCAAACTTCAGGCCATCCTTCTGCCTCTGCCCCCTGTGTGCTAGGATTACAGCTGCGTGCCATCATGGCAGCTCCGTGTTTCTGCTTTTATAACAACAAATGTAAAGGTCCCAATCCCTGGGTTAGAAGGCAGAGGGTATGTGCTCCTTGGCAGGCACACAGGTGTGGGCTATGGGCTGTGGCAGGTTTGCACAGAGGCCACGCTTGCTTGGGGTTTTATTGTGCATAGAATAGATGCCAACAGCTGCTCTGCTCTGCTGGTGGTGATGAGAGCCTGCTGAACTCACAGTGGCAGAAGCTGCAGGCTGAGCTGTCCTCTACTCTGGGTTACGCTTGTCTGATTGCAGCAGCAAGGATGCTTGTGTGTGGTCCTGCCTAGGTCAAGCCGTCTGCCCTGTGGTGGGTAAGGAGCTATTACACTCCCATCAGCCACCAAGAGAGGAGTTGAGCATTGTTGGGCCACCTTAGAGGTGAGACTCCTTCTATTGCTGCTTCTCAGTTGCTGGTCTGAGTAATTCCCAAGGCCTCAAGAACCCCTAACAGTGATTAAATATTATCTTACACACGTGTCATTTTTTATACACGTGTTTATTGCATTAAAAAAAGACACAGCCTTTTGTTCCCTTGAGTAAAGTTGCAGCTCATGCTGCCCTCACTTTTCCTGCCATGCAGAGCCATGATGACTTCTGAGCACCTATGTTATCTTTCCAGAAGCTCAGAGACATACATGAGGGAGATTAGGACATCCCTGTCTCAATGGACCTTACTTCTTGTCAAGGGGAAAAGACACTAAATCATGGAGTGTTACGTATGGTGGTGTAAACAAGCCAGGTAAGGGCAGAGGGGCCTGTTCCTGGAGAGATGGTGTAGGCACTCAAATGCCTAGTGTCCCATGGCTTCCTCCAGGGGTGGTAAGAACATTTATAAACACCTTTGTCTCCGAAACAGAAGCTGGACCTGTGTACATCCTCGGCGGCAGGAGGAAGGCAGCTTTTGGGAGGTCTTGCAGGATGAGAAGATGGGAGGAGAGGACTCAAAAGAATTCTAGGACACTTTTTAAAAGAATGATAATTTTGTAGGCAAAAATAGTATAATTCTAAGTTTCAGGCTTTTAGTATGCCTTTAAAATCTGAACAAAACACCAACCAATGAGATAGTTTTTCTTGCCCTGAGGTTCCATACTGTATGTCACGGTAATCTCCCAGGTGACACCAACTTGGGTGTTGCATACAGAGGCAAGGACAAAGGACTACCTGCCCCCAAACACTATCCAGGAAACAGGGCCATTTTAATTTTACCTCCAAACAATTATGAACTGATCAGTCATCTCGAGCTCTTCCCGGCAGAAGCTTCTCAGATTGCATAATCATCACCAGGCGCCTTGCGCTCGCCGAGATTTCCACATTCATTTTACAAGCCATAGCTTGTCTCCTAACATAAAGCACATTGGACTGTAAACCCAAGCAAGGGAACGGAATGTTCTCTGGGCTCAGAAATCCGACGCATTTACCCTCTCTGTGTTCAATGCTATAGAACTTGTCTAAACAAATTTAGCCCAGTCTCCCTGTTGGAACAAGTAAACGATAAGCTAAGTATCCTGTTAAAAAGGACTTAGAATCAAAGGAAGAGATGGGGAGAGACAGAGACAGAGAGACAGAGAGACAGAGACAGAGACCGAAATGAGAACGTCCAGGCCAGAAAGAAAAGAGGAAGGTCTATGTGTTGTGAGGCACTTTTCACTTTTAATAAAACCAGTCTCTCTCTTCTCTGATGTCATAGTTACAGCAATACAGGCAAAAACTGGTTCCAACACCTGCTTCCCTGAGAGGTAGTAGATCTGTTTGCAGGTCCTGGGCCTGCTGTCCTGTCCCCCAGTGCATTGTTCCTCTTTAACGATCCTTACTTGGCAGACAACCATGTTTACAGTCCTGCCATGTACAGCATCCCACCTACTGTTTCACAAGCAAACTCAGTTCACCTCCCCAGAGATATAAACAGCAGACCTGTGGCTAGGCCTGTGTGAGCCCTGGGTGTGGTCAGTTGTCGGTCTAGTCAGACCGCTGGGAAACTGTGCCCCCTGCTGGGGAGGCAGGGAATTGCCCAAGCACTTCAGAACATGAGAGGGCTTGGAGATCGTCTTTCACAGAGGTAATTAGGACAAGAGAAAGTCATCAGGGGCAGGCCCTAGTGCAAGAAGACCATGCCTTGATGAAGAGACATCAGGACACAGACACATGTGGAAGGAAGCCCCATAAGGGAAAAGGCGCCATGTGGGGGACAAAGGAGAAGCCCTCACTCGCCCCTGTGCTAACTTAGAGAGAAACGGGATCCCAGAGAGTAACACTGGGAAGAACCAAACCCCAGGCCCAGGATTTACTCTAGGACCTGACAGTGTGGTGGGGAATGTGAGGCTGTCTATGAAGAGAGATTATTTTCTCTCTTCCGTCCCTCTTGGAGAGTCAGGAGAGGGAAGGCGCTGTACCCTAAGCGATGGGCCCAAAATCTGCTGATATCACCCAGTTAGAGACATTTGGGGCATTTTTGTTTAAAAATTTGTAGCCAAACAGGTGTTTAAAGGTCCCAAGGGTGTTCCTGTGTAAGCAGGGAGGTGTCCTGAAACTTTATGAAGTGGTATTTAATTCAATATGAAGCATTACTAACAAGGAGACCTGCTGGGCATGGTGGGAGGCATAGACCCGGCACACTAGCACTTGGGAGGTGAAGGTACAGGGGTGGGGTGGCAGTCAGGAACTCAGGACCACCTTCAGCTACACGGTGAATTTGAAGCCAGCCTTGAGACTCTGTCTCAAGATGATAGACAGTTAGAAACATTGAGGATTAAGGTATTGTTTCTCTGCGTAGAACTTACCAAACAGCCCCTCTCCCTCTCTCTCTCTCTCTCTCTCTCTCTCTCTCTCTCTCTCTCCATAGTTTCGAGCATGCATTTGTCCCTGGCCTCTGAACCTCTTGGCAAACCTCTGAGGTTTGACTCAGTCTCCAGTGTTTGTCTTGTTTGTACTTACAAAAAGGTTTATTTTTCTGTGTATGAGAGTTTGCCTGAATGTGTGTGTGTGTGTGTGTGTGTGTGTGTGTGTGTGTGTGTGTACCAGGTACATGCAGTACCCACAGAGGCCATAAGGGGGCATCAGATTCCTTGGAACTGGAGATACAGACAGTTGTGAGCCACGATGTGGGAGTTGGGACCCAAACTCAGGTCCTCTGTGAGAGCAGCAAGTGCTCCTAGCTGCTGAGCCATCTCTCCAGGCTCCTGCTGTGAACTTCTGATGTTGTGAAGTATCTCTAGGTGGTCCCTTCTCATGAAGCTTTCTGCTGTGTCTGAGGGACATAGGTGTCACTACAAACATGTTCATGGATGTTAAGAAGCCATGTTCAGTCAGCCCCTCGGGGTCTCTGATGGTAGTTGATTGTCAACTTGACAGGATATAGAATCACCGTGAAGACCAACCTCTGGGCGTGTCCATGGGGAGCCTACAGATTAAGTTCACTGAGGCGGGAGATTCACTCTAACTGCAGCTGACAGCATTCCGGGGCTGATACCATTAGCTTCAGTTGACAACTTGATACACCTGGAAAGAGGAGCCTTCAGTTGAAGAACTATTTCTATTAGACTGGCCTGTGGGTGTTTTCTTGATTAATGATTGATGGGGGGTGTGGTCTAGCCCACTGATGGTGATGCCAACCTGGGCAGATATCCTGGGTTGTGTAAGAAAGCAAGTTAAGCAAGCCATGGGACAGTAAGCCAGGAATCACATTGCTTCATGGTGTCTGCTTCAGTTCCTGTCTCCAGATTCCTGCCTTGAGTTCCTGTCTTAGATTCACTCATTGATGAACTGTGGCCTGTAAGCCAAATGAACCCCTTCCTTCCCCAAGTTTTGGTCACTGTTTTATCATAGCAAGAAAAATCAAACTTAGACAGCATAGAATGGTCCAAGACTGAGGATAAATGGTCACTGCTTTCTGCTTGTCTTGGAGTTTTATTGCTATGAAGAAACATCATGACCAAGACAACTCTTACAAAGGCAAACATTTAGTTGGGGCTGGCTTATAGTTTCAGAGGTTCAGTCCATTATCATCATGGTGGAAGGAATGGCAATGTGCAGGCAGACATGGTGTATGTGTACGTGTGTGTGTGTGTGTGTGTGTGTGTGCATGTGTGCATGCGTGCAGGTGTGTGTGCATTTGCATGTGTGTCTGCATCTGTGTGTATGTATCTGTGTGCATCTGTGTGTATGTGTGTACGTGCATGCATGCATGTGTGTGTACACGAGTCTGTGTGCATGTATGTGTGTGTGTCCATGGGAAGAGGCATGGAGGTGTGTGTTAGTATTTATGTTCTTTAATGTAGTTGACATGGGGCTGGAGAGATGGCTCATCAGCTAAGAGCATTTACTGCTCTTGGAGATGACCCAGGATCAGTTTCCAGCACCCATGTTGGATAGGTGTCTCTCAGCTACCTGTAACTCTAGCTGTAGGGGGAATCTTACAGCCTCTTTTGACTTCTGGGGCACTGCACACATGCACATACCTACCCTCCACACACAGATTCCCAGACCCAACAATTAAAATAAAATCTTTAATAAAATAAGATAGCTGGCAGAGCAGTGAGACAGCTCAGCTATAACAGGACTCGCCACCAAGAGCAGTGACCTGAGCTCAGCCCTGAAATGCACATAGTGGAGAGGGAGAAAGGAATTGTCTATTTTCCTGTGACCTCCCCAGCTCCCTGTGGTGTGTGTGTGTGTGTGTATAATAATAAATAATAAATAATAATAAAGAAATAAGCAACATTGAGTAGCTTTTGCGATCCCTGTGCTACAGGTGGAGAGGCTGAGGTTTGCAGGTCTGTGGCCACACTGAGCCCAAGTTCACCCAAAGTTGATGTTTCCCACTCTTGTATTGGATGGATCCTTCCAATCATCAAGCCATAGGGAATGTGGCTGATGATCATTAACTATGTACACATAAACATCATCTTATGGGCTAGGATGTAGCTCAGTGAGTAGAGAGCTTGCCTAGCACTCACAGAGCCCTGGGTGCATTCCCCAGCACTGTAAAAACTGGGTATGAGGAGCACACTTGTAATCTCAATGCTAGAGTAGCAGAGGCAGGGGAATCAGGAATTCCTGGTAATCACTGTCTACAGAGAGTTAGAAGCCAGCTAAGGTATTTCCCACCCTGTCTGAGAAGGAAAACAAACATTGCATTACACCCAAATATCTAACCATCATATCTACAGCTATTTAT
Source organism: Rhynchomys soricoides (assembly GCA_019843965.1). Lineage (NCBI taxonomy): Eukaryota > Metazoa > Chordata > Mammalia > Rodentia > Muridae > Rhynchomys > Rhynchomys soricoides. The sequence goes on along the minus strand of JADRCH010000144.1, from coordinate 2,001,828 downwards.
TTCTTACCACATAACAGCACAAGGATTTTCCTGTTCACACCCTGAAATGTATATTTTTATTCTTTTGTTCATTTCCTAAGGCTTATGCAAATTCCAATAAATATGAGAATCTCACCACAGGGAAAAAAAAAAATCTCCCGATCTTATCACCATAAAAGGGTGAGAATAATCTGCTTCCCTGATAATTTCCGGGTAATTTCTGATTAAATTTCTTCCCAGACTACTTTGAGCTGTAAATATCTCTCCTGGGGAATCATGCATTCTGCCTTCTAATTTGATCTGGAGGAAGGAAGCGGCGCTGCTCTGCTTCATACAGAGCAGACGTCCGGTGCGCAGGGAGGAGCCCGGCTATCTGAGGAGGTGTTTTAATAAGCTAGTTCCATAATTGTGTTTTCTCTCCACTAAATAAGAAAAGTCCCACCCTAGTGGGACTCCGTCCCTGCAAATTATTTTCTGGTTTTAATTGTGCCATTTCCCACAAACACCTAATTTAATTAGAAGATCGGACCGCTTTTGTGTGCAAGCTTACTGGCACGTTAAGGATGCTGGGATTCAAGAGCGCAGAGGAGGAAGTGAGCCGGATTATTCATTTACTAGTGTGAGCCCGGCAAGGCCCAGAGCTTGCCGCCTCATTCGCTTTGGTCTTTGGAAGGGATGGGGCCTAAATTAGCCGACTCAGTCAGGGGCTGAGGAAGACCCCAGCCTTGAGCTGAAATATACCAGGCATCGGTCATCAACTCCAAAGGCTGGGTCCTGCCCTCTGTGCCGGGAGGCGGCATCAATTCAAAACCCTTTCCCTTTGTGAAAGGCTAGTGTCTTAGTTACTTTTCCTCTTGCTCCCAGAAGACATTCTGACAAAAGCAGCTTCAGAGAAAAGGCTTCTCTGGCTCTCAGTTCCAGGATGCAGTCCATCATGGTGGGTGTCTTAGTTAAGGTTTTACTGCTGTGAACAGACACCATGACCAAGACAACTCTTATAAAGAGAACATTTAATTGGGGCTGGCTTACAGGTTCAGAGGTTCAATCTATTATCATTAAGGCGAGAGCATGGCAGTGTCCAGGCAGGCCTGGCACGGGAGGACATCTTGATCTGAAGGCCGGTAGGAAAAGGCTGACTTCCAGGCAGCTAGGATGAGGGTCCTAAAGCTCATGCCCACAGTGTTAAGGCCACACCTCCTAATAATGCCACTCCCTGGGCCAAGCATATACAAACCACCACAGTGGGGAAGGCCTGGGTTTGGCAGCAGCACATGAGGCGGGAGCTCCCCACCTTGTGTTGAATCTGCTGTCAGGGAGCAGAGAGGGTTGTACTCTGGTGTTCAGCAGGCTTCCTCCCTGGCATGTAGTTCAGTATCCCTGTCCAGGAGAGAATGATGATGTTCATTTAGTTTTCGGGTGGGTCTTCACACCTTGACTAACATAAAATCAAGAGAATCCCTCACAGGTATCATCATAGTCTTGCTCCTAGGTGATCCTAGATCCTGTCCGGTTGATAGTCAATATTAACCATCACAGGTAGTAAATCAACTGACTTATATCTCTGTAATGGACTCAGACAATTAACATCTTATCACAACAATCGATTATTTTTTGCAGTCTCTGTGAAGGATGTATGATATGTACAAAATAAGGCAGAAAGCAAGCAGGGCTTGTGTTTGCAGGAGTGGAACAAAGATGGATTTTTGACATGGGAAAGGTTTAGCTTTAGGGAAACTCACTCACAGGGTCTCATCGCAGGCTTTGAGATGAGTCTGTGTGCAGGAATCCCTAAGCGGCTGGCTTGGGGTTGGGGACGGGGCTCTGGCACCTCTAGGCAAACTGCATAAAGAAACAGTTTTCATTGCCCCGAGAAGGGAAGGGACTGTGAGCATTCTGGGCATGTTTACTGGAGTTCTTTTTCTTTGTTTTAATTAAAATAAAAATAAGTTTTAATTATAAAAGATTTCAATTTTAGTCTTTTAAAACACTGTATTTTTATTTAACTTTTTATTGATTTTTTGTGAATTTCATATCATACACCCCAATCCTCTACCTTTGTAACCTCTCCCCCCCCCTAAAAAAATCTCACTGTGGAAGCTGCAGTGTGTCACCGTGTGTCCCACAGTCTACCCCCTTTGTCCACACATCTTTGCTTGCAAATGTTCATTGCCATGAGTCGCTGGTCTGGCTTCTAGCTTCTGCTACACTATCAACACTGAAACTTCACTAGGACTCCTCTAGGATATCCTGTTGTTGCCCTGTGTCACAGATATCCTGCAGCTTTGGATCTGCAGGACTGTCCCCTTCATGGACTCCAGTAGCTCATCTGTGGGGTAGGTGTTGGGGTGGACTGATGTAAAGCCTTGGATCTGGGCTTGGGTGGTGGCTGAGCTGGTCAGCCCACCTGCTCTCCTGGATCCACAGCACCAGGGTGGGCTCTCCAGGAGTGTCCCAGCTGGCTCACCCAATTGACAGTGGACAAGGCTCTCATGCCCTTGGGCTGGCTCACCCCAAACCCTCACAAGCAGAGCGAGTTCTGCTCGCTGCTTTGGTGAAATGCAGAGCCTGCTCTCTCTAGTGTTACAGCTTGTGAAAGGCAGGACCAGCTCTCCTACCTGCTGCGGGTGGCTTGGGCAGGGCATCTCTCCCTCGCCCAGGCCACCTCATGGCAGACAAGTGGCAGGCCTAGCTCTCCCATGCTCATGTCCTTGGGGCCTGCAACTCCTGCATCCAGGGCCAGCTCTATAGTGCTGCCCAGCAAGGTGAGGTGCAGAGCCTGGTTCTTCTGTGTACTGCAGCCAATGAGGGGCAGGGCCAGCTCTCCAACTCTCCTGACCTCAGGGCCTCACTAGAGTTCTTGTTGGGGAAAGGCAGTAGGTGGCTCCCTTCCATGGTTTGACCAGCATTGGAATCTGAAAGCTTGCCCGAGAGCAAGTGGACACCAGAGAAAGAAGATATCAATATTTGATCGGTTACATTATTGATTGTTTGGCATTTTGTGTTTTCTACGTCTAAAATGACTTTGACAACAATAACTATTTATTAGTGTGACTGGGTGTGGTTGGAAAGAGAGGGGGAGGGGGGTAACTCACACAGAGGCAAAAAAAGATGCAATAAAAGGATTGTTTATTTGACTAGAACTGATAATATTTTTATCTTAATCAAAATTTAGAAGGAAAAGAGAGGGGGGAGACCGAGGGAGGAAAGATGGAAGGAAGAAGGCTTCTTGGCATGACACTGCAATTATTCATTTATTTATGTGTTTCTTTTTTTATGGTGTATCTGTCCATGCTCATATGCTTGTGGAGATCAGAGGACAACTTTAGGTGTTACTCCTCAGGCACAGTCCACCCTGTTTATTTTATTTTAAGATAGAGTTTCTCACTGGCTGGGAACTCACCGAGTAGGCTATGTTTGCTGGCCAGTGAGCCCCATGGTCTCCATCTCCCAAGGAGATGACTATGCTTGGCTTTTTAATTTTTTAATAGAGCTCTGGTGAGAGGGTCTCACTGTGCAGCAGCCTAGGCTGACCTGGAACTCTGGACCAGGGGAATCTTAATCTTGAGCATGATAAGGGTGGGTAGTGCTCAGCCACATCCCCTGCCTGGTAGAAGGCTCTGGGTCTTGTTTTATCTGAGAAGAGAGGATTGGGTGCCTCAGGGATGGAGCAAGGGCATAGGAGGCAATGTGGCAGGGACCAACAAGGCCACGCCTCCTAATAGTTCCACCCCCTAAGGGGGCCAAATCTGTTCAAACCACCACAGGGGGTGAGTTGTAAAGAGGAAGAGGATCAACAGAATGGGAGGGAGAAAGAGAGGGGTAGTGGCTTCTGTGATATTTGTATATGCATACAAATGTAACAAAGCCCACTTAAATCTACTTAATATGTGCTAATAAAAAACCAAACCAAACCAAACCAGAAAGGAAAAGTGTTGATGCTCTTGAGTTGGGGACTCAGCTTTCTCTTACCTTTCATTATTACACCACACACACACACACACACACACACACACACGCACATACACGTGCACACACACACACATACACACAAGGCACTATTAGGAGGTGTGGCCTTGTTGGAGGAAGTGTGTCACTGTGGGGGTGGGATTTGAGGTCTTGTGTGTGTGTGTGTATGTGTGTGTATTTGAAAAAATGTTGTGTATGCGTGTGGCTGTAGAGATGGCTCAGCAGTTAAGAACTTAAGAGCACTGGCTGCTCTTAATGAGGACCCAGGTTCAGTTCCCAGCACAACATGGCAACTCACAGCCATCTTAAACTCTAGTTCTAGAAGATCCAATACCATCTTCTGACTCCTACACGTGCCGTCAAAAACCACCATACACATAAAGTTGAAAGTAAATCAGTGTGCATGCATGTGTATATGCATGCATGTGTGTATGCATGCATGTGTGTATGCATGCATGTGTGTATGCATGTGTCTGTGTCTGTGTGTATATGCATTTGTATGCATATGTGCATGGGTATATGTGTGTCTGTGTACATGTGTGTATGTATGTGTGTCTGAGTATGTGTCTGTGTGTATGCATGTGCATGCATGTGTATCTACCTGTGAGTGCATGTGTGTGTCTCTGTGTGCATGCATGTATGTGGAGGGGTTTGTGTATGTAGTGCATCTGTGCATATGTGTCTGTGTGTGCACATGTGTATGTTATGTGAGGTGTGCTTTGGCCAGAGGTAGACATCAGGGAGGTGCTGTAGTCCATTCTGCCTTATGCCCCTGAGACATTCTTAGTGAACCTGGGCTTGCAGGCTTTTGACAAGCTGGAAGGTAAGCCCAAGGGACTCTCTAGCTCTACCTTAGCAGTCTGGTCACAGGAAACAGCCATGCTTGGTTTCTGTGTGAGTGCAGGGTAAGGGGGGTGGGGGCACCTGCCAACTCAGATCCTCATGCTGGCCCAGCAAATGTTCTTAGTTCTTACCCACTGAGCTATCTGTCCTTCCAGCCCCACTATTCTTTCTAATGGCTTCGGTTCATTACCTTTCCCACAGTTTCAAGGGACAAAGCAAGATATTGAAATTCTGATTTAGATTAGGGAAATCTGTTGTAAATTGACAGTGAATCCAAAAGTGCCAGTTCAGAGTTTATTCTTCTAGAGACCAGGATGCAGAATGCATTTGCTATTTTTGAGCAAGAGCTGAGTTTTTCTCTTGAAATTTTCAGGTTTCAGTTCGGGGGGGGGGGTTGGTTGTTTTGTTTTGTTTGTTTTTAAGCAGACTTAAGCAAAATGTACTCAGCCTATCCATCAGCACTGGCTCCTTAAATGAACTTTTGCTGGCTCCATTTTTCTCTTATTTTCCCACGTTTGTAGGGACGATCACTCCCTGTATTAAGCAGTGAACCAAAGGGCAGATCTTGGTAACTGGCAAAGCAAGGCAGGCATCGTTGGCAAACAAAGAGGACACAGGACAAACCCATCCCCTTCATCACTGGTGGCATGGAAGGACATGCATAGCTTGCAAAGGCCTCTCATCAAAGGAGGAGACCAGAAACGGGGAGGTGCCTGAATGTTAAATTGCTTTGGGGTTCACTGAGGGTGGGGTTTGTTGCCTAACTCTGAACTTAGCCTGTGGCTTGCTTTGAAGACAGAAGGCGTCTCCTTGGGGTCTGGCATTCTTACCACATACACCTTTGTATCCATGCTTGTCTTTCCATGGCTGCCCAGCTATCCACACTGGTGGACTGGAGGTCTCTTTGCTCCCGTGATTGTGTTCTCTGTGATGGGCCATTCCTTGGGGGCCCTTTAATCTTGCCTCATGCCCAGGTATCTTGCTGGCTCAGATTCCTCTAGCGTAGTTTAAAGACGTGTCCCAGTTTACCTCAAAGTGCAGACGATGATCTTACGTTTCCTACCCTGGCCAAGTCCACTCACTCTCTCTGATGCTGACCCTGGTTGTGAGACCATCGCTGGGCAGCGTATCCCACGAAAGGGTTCGCGGCACTATTTGTCTGCAGCGCCACCACCTGGTCCAAACAGGAACGATCTGATCTCTCGCCCAGGAGCAAACAGAACCAGGAGTGCATGTCCAACGTTTGCAAAACCTGCTCTTTCTCCATTTTCCGTAAGGTTCTGGAGAGTAAATGCAGTATCCACATTTCTGGGCAGCAATTTAGGCTTAAAAACCCTGAAATGGGAGTCATCCTGTGCCCTAAAATAACAGTCATAAGTTGTATCTAAAAGTAAGTGTGGATGCTTTACAGATAAAACATGCAGCAGGAGAATGGGACAGAAAGACTCTTTTTTTGAGTCTGTTTCTATCATACAGCCTTATATCTATGGGGATGCTGTATCTAAAGGGGCCATAGTCTTATGGATGTTTGGAGGTGTTCTCCACTCCTTTATTATGCCCCAAACTACCAGACATCCCAGCTCCTGATTGTCAAATCTGAGTCCTGATGCTGCGGACAGAGAAAGGTTCCCCAAGCAGAATGCTCAGAAGGCCAAAACATGCAAAATACCAAAGTATTTGTGTGTACTCACTCCAGTGTATTCTTGCACACCTCAATGTGTGTGTGTGGGTGTACACCTCAGAGAATGTGTATGTATGCCCATACCTTAGTGTGTGCATATCTCTGTATGTCATGCTCACCCAAGTGTGTGCATGCATGCCTCAGAGTGTGTATGTGCATGTGTGTGTGTACACTCATGCCTTAGAATGTATCATGTTCAGCTCAGTGAGTACATGTATGTGTACATACATCTTATGGTGCATGTGTATGTGTGTGCACAGCTTAGAGTGTTTGTATGCATGCCTCAGTGTTCGTATGTATGTGCATACCTCAGGGAGCACATATATGAATATCTCAGAGTGTGTGTGCATGTGTGTACACATACATGTTTGCATGTTTTGATGAGAAGACTTTTTGTGACACTGAAAGTACACGTTAGGAATTCTCTGTTTACTTACTTTCATCTCAGAATGAAACATTTTTATTTTTATAATGAATATAAAATTATTAGGAGGTGGGATGCCCCTTATGCCCCTTACAAGCCAGTAGAGTAGCAGGGATTAAGTATGCAGGCCGCACAATTCAAGCTTGCCCAGGACATTGTAGAAGACAATGGTGATCTCCTTGAGCTGGAGAGAGGTGAATGTGGGACCTTGTTTTTCATCTCTCCCCTTGATGGTTTCTTGGCCAGAAAACCGGCCTCCTTCTCTCCACACTGAACTGACAGATGACAGGCATACAGGCATCTATGCACCAAACACAAGGGCACCCAAGTGTATAAAATAAAGACTACTAGAGCTTAAAACACATATTGCCCCTTACACACTGATTGTGGGAGAACTCAATACCCCACTCTCCCCAGTAGACTAGTCATCCAAACAAAAGCTAAACAGAGAAATGCTAGAGCTGACTGAGGTGATAAACTAAAAGAGCTAAACAGATATTTACAAAACATTCCACCCAAACACAAAACAATATATCTTATTCTCAGTACCTCAAGGAATATTCTCCAAAGCTGACCACAAAGCAAGTCTCAACAGATATAAGAAAACTGAAATAACTGCATCCTCTCTGACCTCCATGGATTAAAACTGAATATCAACAACAACAGAAAGCTTACAAACTTATGGAAACTGAGCAACCCACCACTGAATGAAAAAATGGGTCAAAACAGAATTTAAGAAAGAAACGAAAGACATTCTGTAATTGGATTAAAATTAATGCACAACACACCCAAACTTATGGGACACAATGATGGCTGTTCTAAGAGGCAAGCTCATAGCACTAAGTGCTTACATAGAAACCTTGGAGAGATCTCATACTAGTAACATAATCGTTCACTTGAAAACCTCTATAATAAAAAGAAGAAATCATGCCCCAAAGGAAAGATGGCAAGAAGTAGTCAAACTCAGGGCTGAAATCAGTAAAATAGAAACAAACGAACAACAAGCAATACAAAGAACCAATGGGGGAAAAATAGAGCTGGTTCTTTGAGAAAATCAATAAGATAGACAAACCCTTATCCAAATTAACAAAATTAGAAATGAAAAGGGGGACATAACACACACCAAGGAACATACATGCAAAAATTAAGAGAATCAGAAGGACATGCTTTAAAAACCTGTACTATACCAAACCAGAGAATCTAAAAGAAATGGATAATTTCCTTGATGCATACCACTTACCCAAGTTGAATCAAGAGCAGATAAGCAATTTAAACAGACCAATAAACCCTAGTGAAATAGAAGCAGTAATTAAAAGTCTCACAACAACAATAACAACAACAACAAAGCCCAGGGCCAGATGGTTTTAGTATAGAATTCTACCAGAATTTCAAAGAAGAATTAATGCCAATACTCCTCAAATTATTTCACAAAACAGAAACAGAAGAAACATTACCCAGTTCATTTTATGAGACCACAGTTTTCTGGATACCCAAACCACATAAAGACCCAACAAAGTAGGAGAATTACAAACCAATTTCCCTTATAAACATAGTTGTAAAAATTTTCAACTAAATACTTGCAAACTGAATACAAGAATACACCAGAAAGATCATCCAGCATGATCAAGTAGACTTCCTTCAAAAGATTCGGGGATGATTCAACACAGGAAAACAAGTCAATGTAGTCCACTGTAAAAACAGACTGAAAGAAAAAATCTCCAGGGTCATCTCATTACATTCCAAAAATCCTTTAACAAAACCCAACACCCCTTCATGATAAAAGTCCTGGAGAGATAAGAGATACAAGGGACGTACCTCAACATAATAAAAGCAGTTAACAGAAAGCCCATAGCCAGCATCAACTTAAGTGAAGAGAAACCCAGAGCATTTCCTCTAAAATCAAGGACAAGACAAGGCTGCCCATGGTCTCCATACCTATTCAATATAGTGCTTGAAGTCTTAGCTAGAACAATAAGACAATTGAAGGAGATCAAGGGGATAAACATTGGAAAGGAAGAAGTCAATATATCTTTATTTTCAGATGATATGAAGCTCCATATAAGTGACCCTAAATATTCCACCAGGGAACTCCTACAGCTAATGAACGCTTTCAGCAAAGTAGCTGGAAAAAATTAACTCACAAAATCAGTAGTCCTCCTATATGCAAATAACAAATAGGCTGAGAAAGAAATCAGGGAAACAACACCTCTCACAATAGCCTCACATAATATAAAATACTGTGTGGTAAGTCTAATCAAGCAAGTGAAAGACTTGTGTGATAAGAAATGTCAAGATATTGAAGAAAGAATTTAAAGAAGATATCAGAAGATGGAAAGATCTCCCATGCTCATGGGTAGGTCAGTAGGATTAACACAGTTAAAATGCCCATCCTACCTAAAACAATCAACAGATTCAGTGTGATGTCTATCAAAATTCCAACACAGTTCTTCACAGATCTTGAAAGGTCAAGCTTCACATGGAAACACACACACACACACACACACACACACACACACACACACACACACTAACTAAAACTATACAGAATAACCAAAACAAATCCTAGAGAATGAAAGAACTTCTGGATATTTTGCCATCCCTGATCTCAAGTTATTCTACAGAGTAATAAACACAACATAATTTTGGCACAAAACAAGACATGTTGATCCACGGAGTCAAACTGAAGACCGGGAAATAAATCCACACACTTATGGATGCCTGAGTTTTGATGGAGAAGCCAGAAACACACAGGGGAAAAAGGACAGCATCCTCAACAAATGCTGCTCAAACTGGATGCCAGCATGTACACGAATCTCAATAGATCCATGCTTATCACCCTGCACAAAACTCAACTCCTACTGAACATAAAACAAAATCCAGATACACTGAGCCCTATAAAAGAGAAAGTGGTGGATAGCTTTGAACTCGTTGCCACAGAAAAAGACTTTCTGAACAGAACACAGCACAGGCACCAAGATCAACAACTAATAAACGGGACCGCATGGAACCGAGAAGCTTCTGCACCACACAGGACTGTCATCCTGTGACAAAGAGGCAGCCTATAGAGCGGGAAAAGACATTTACCAGCTTTGCATCTGATATAAGAATAACATCTAAAATATATAAAGAACTCAAAAACTGGACATGGAGAAAACAAATAACCCAATATAAAAAGTGGATTACAGATCTAAATAAAATTCTCAAAAGAGGAAGCCCAATGACTGAGAAACACTTAAAAGAAGTGTTCAGCATCCTTAGTCATCAGGGAAGCGCAAAACAAACTAGTGTTTACTTTAATTTTACTTTAATTTTATTGATACCCGATTCTCTTTTGTGTATATTTTATGACTTCCAGCGTGATATCTTTATGGGATTCCTGAGGGTGTGAACACATGAGTCTCTGTTTCTTGTGTCTGCTCTTGGGCCCTTTTCCTTCTGTTTGTTTGTTTTGTCCAATTCTGATGTGTTATTTTATTTAATTATTATCTTTTAAAAACCTGTTTGTTTTCTTTTCTTTTTCTTTTTTTTTTTTTTTTGGTTTTTCGAGACAGGGTTTCTCTGTGTAGGGGTGGATCCCCATGGGAGGGTAAGTTGGGAAGAACTGGGAGGGGTTGAGGGATTGGGGAAAAAAAAATATATATATATGTGACAGAAAACAATCTATTTTCAGTAAAAGGAAAAAAATGAAGAAAAAAAGAAATTACTTGTGTTGTTGATCAAGCTGGTCAGCCTACGGTACGTTTTTAAAGCAACCCAAACAAAGACAAAGTCTTTCTCTGAGTCTATGTTTTTTCAAAGTGAATGGAAAAGGCAAAACTCATGATACAAATGCTCAATGGTTATTTTTAAAGCTATTTTGTATGTTTTTGGAAAAAGAAACTAGGACCTCCCAGTTCTGAAAGATGTGGAAGTATTTTTAGTGTGAAACCCTGGCTTCAGAACCGTGATATAAATTACTCTCCAGTGACAGCTTTGAGCAGACTCCAGCAATGGCCCTGATGTTCCTGAAGCCACAGGACAGATGTCCCCTTCTGTTTTAAGTCGAGAGGAAGACAGTGACCATGTTTGGGGGTTCACCTGTGACTTTTTGGTAGCTGCCCAATTTATTTCTTCCATTTCAGAGTCAAACACAGATTGTGGACCAGCCTGGGCCCAGCACATTTTATTGGTGTTGGATCTGGTCCCAGGGGATCCTCATTACTTGGTTACATGATGGGCGTGTGGGCGAGGAATCATGGCTTCACTATAATTTAGAAATTTTCTCCAGGTCCCAGAAGGGGAAGCTTCGGGAACCTCTGAAGACATAGTATGCTGTTTGCTTTGCATGAGAGTATGTGGGTGGCCAGGATCTGGAGATGCAGTTGTAGGGTAGAGAGGTGACATTCTGGGACAGATTATGAGTGCCAGGTGGGTAGCTTCCAATCCGGGCCTCATTTGCCTGCGTTGTTCTTGCCTGGCTCTGACAATAACCTTGGCCAAGCCACGGAGCTGAACCGAGCCTTATTTCCTTATTTGTAAAGCCAGGTTGGAGTGTATGGGAGACACTATGTCTGAGTCAGAAAACCTGTGTCAGTGGGACACTGGAGCCTTAGCCACCGCTGGCCCAGGGCGATATTGGTCAGACTGTTTGGAAGCACCAGGTGGAAGTATGAGTCAGGTCTCTAATCAGCTGTCCTCACACCTCTGACCTGGAAGTTCTGCTGAGAATTGGTCATAAGGAAATAACGAAGCCACAGAGACAGATATTGCCCACAAAAATTTGAGTCAGGCTTCTGAGTTCTAGGGTAAGGGCATGTTTATGAACAGACAACACACAAGAGATGGAACAGAGATGCCAGTCAATATGAAAGCACGCCCTCCCTCAGCTGCCATCACAGAAATGCAAGCCAAAGCTACATGGATCCCATCTCATCCCATCAAAAAAAAAGCAAATAACAAATGCTGGGCAGAAGGCGGACTGCCGGTGGGAATGTAAATTAGCACAGTCATTATGGAAAGAGGAATGGAGGTTTCTTGAAAAACTCAAAATAGGTCTTCCATGTGACGTAGCCATAGCACTCCAGATTGTTTACCCAGAGGACAAATCCGACACAGCACAGAGACAGTTGCCATCCATATATCCAGCAGCACTGCTCACAAGTCCTGCGTTAGGAGACCAACCTCAGTATCCAGCAACAGGGAAACAGATAAAGAAAACACACTGTCTTGGTTTTCTTTCTGTTGCTATGACAAACACCAGGACCCAAAGCAACTTGTGGAGGCAGGTTTTATCCAGCTTATAAGCAACAGTTCCTCATCAAGGAAAGCCAGGGTGGGAACCAGAGGCAGGAGCTTGGAGCAGAGGCCGTGGAGGAGGAGGAACATTGCCTTACCTTCCTCAGCTTCTTTTCTCACACACTCCAAACCCACCTGCCTAGGGAATGGCACCACCCACAGTGGCCCAGGCCTTCCTACATCAATTAGCAATTAAGAAAATGCCCCTCAGACGTGGCCAGGGGTCAACTCTTCAGCTGAAGTGCCCTATTCCCAAGTGACTCTGGGTTTGTGTCAGATTGACAGCTGAAGCTAACTCACATATACAAGAATCTTTCCAGCCCCAAAGAAGGAAGTCACATCATTTGCAGAAAAGTGGACGGAACTGGAGATAATCCTACTAAGAGAGTTAAGCCAGCCTCAGAAAGACATGTGTGTTTTCTCTTATTTGATGTCCCTAGCTGCCTTCCCATCCTAATGTTCTCTTTTGCTGCTTTCTCCAAGTCACTCCTCAGGTGTGCCTTCCTTTTATGGCCAGGACAGAGGGCTTTAGTGACTCTAAACAACAGAGGTGCACTCACACTCAGATATCTGGGCCCAGATGGCACTTGGCTGTGGTGCGGCTTCATTTTTCTGACTCATTGGTAGATGGTCTACAGCTCTTGGCATTCCTTCCTTTATGTCACCAAGCCTCAGCTTTTCTTGTCACTAACCTTCCCTCCTGTGTTCCTTGTCTACGTCTAAATGTCCTTCTTACAAGTATGTCAGTCCTTGGATTTAGGATCCAACTCCTCCAGTATGACCTCAGCTTAATATGGCAAGACCTAATCTTCAAAGATGTTCATCTTCATGGGTCCTGGATTAGTTACTTTCTATGGCTGTGATAAACCACCATGACCATGCAGAAAACACAGAGAGGAAACTGGAAGTGTGACAAGGCTATAAACCCCTCAAAGTCCCCCTCCAATGACACACTTCCTCCAGCAAGCCTCCTCACCCTAAAGATTCCACCCTCCCCAATGGCCCCACCAGCTGGGGACAAGTATTCAAACACCCAAGCTTATGGAGAAGATTTCTCATTCAAACTACCGCAATGCCACAGGTAAAGTTGCACCATGTTGTCAGCATAGGATTCAAGCTGAAACACTCCCTCATGCTATATCATATCCATCCTCAGTCAGGTTGTCCTTGGTGTCAGCTGGCCATGACATCCAGTGACTGTGGGACTATGGAGGAGGATAACAGAACATCCCTGCCCAAGTGGACATCCACCTAATGAATGTGCTCACCAAAGCTGAGTAGCTCCAGCACAAGGACCTCTCCGCAACACCAGGACTTAGAACCATAACTCCCAAAAGCAGTGGAGGAGGAAGCAGGACCAAACCTGCGCACTCTGGAGCACTCCCAGATCACAGCCAGGATGCAGTTGATGCTCTGTCTTCCAAGCTCAGCTAGTGTTTTTTTAATAGGTCTCACATACCCCAGGCTAGCTTTGAATTTACTACATAGCCCAGGATGATCTTGAAGATATGACTCACCTGATTCTACCACCTGAATGCTGAACTCACGGGTGTGCACCACCATGCCCAGTCTAACACTGTAACCCTGACAAAAGAAAAAGCCAGGCGTGGTGAGATGAGTCAAATGGTGTCAGATGAGAGGAACAGATTTGTAGAAGCTCAAGGACCAGCTAGCCTGGTCTACACAGCAAAGTGCCAAACCAGTGAGAGACACTGTCTTAAAGACATGGAAGGCACCTGAGAGGCAACACCCTAGATTTTTCTCTGATCTCCACACTTGTGAATTCATCTACACACCACGAACACGTGCACCTGTACCTACATGCTCGTAGCACATGTTTTGTGAGGTTGAACACTCAATCTATTATGATTTTACTTTGAATAGACCATTAACTTCAAAGTCATCTCTCTCCCTGTTTTATTTTGCCCAGAATGAATGGGAAGGATCAAAAAGCTCTCTCAAGTGCCCCCTGGCTGCAGCCCTCCAGAAACATCTTCTTACTTGGTCACATACCCTCAGTCAGAGATGAAGTGCCCTATATCCAAGCAAGCTGAGCCCTGACTTGAACATGGAACCTTCCCCACGTGACTGGTCAGTGGAAACACAGGCTTGCCAAAAAAGTGCACGAAGGTGACTTTGGGTTATGCATGTGCGTGGAAATACGAATGAGCCCCACACTTGGATGAGTCCCATCCTGAGATATCTCGTTATGCACGTGTAAATATCCCCAAACCCAAACTAACCCCACGTCCGAATTCCTTCTGCTCTCAAGTGTTTTGGACAAGGGCCACTCAGCCTGCATAATAATTTCTTGTCCAGGCAACTCATCAGATTAACACTTGGACAGCAGTTCCTTTCTCTTAAAAATTTAAAAAAAAAAGAATTTATTATTTATTTGTGTGTGTGTATGTGTGTGTGTGTGCACACACGTGTGTGCGGTGTGCGTGTGGTGTCATCTTTATGTGGGTACATGCACATGCATGTTGGTGACCTTGGAAGCTAGAAGAGGGGGTCAGATCAGTGTGGGTGCTGGGAGTTGAATTCTGGTTCTCAGCCAAAACAGCAAGTGCTCCTAACTATGGAGCTGTCTCTGTAGTTCCTAACGCAGCTTCTCCTCTTGTCACCTTTTGATGGGATCAGCTGTCACCACTTGCATTCCCGGCAAAGTCTGAGAAAGGGGAAAGGGTGTCTGGGAGGAGCTTTGAGTCATCCCAGGAGCAGGAGTGTAAACTTGTGAGGTAGATAGAAAAAAAAACAAAACCCAAAATGGAAGTTCCTATTTAGAAATTTAGATGCTTACATATTCATTTCTTTTTAAAGTAACCCGATTTTATAATTCCACCTGTTTGTGACAAAACCACAGAACTGACTTAGGCCCAAAGTGTGGGAGTAAACAGCCTCCTGCTCCCCACCAGCTTCAGAGCTGCCAAATGTCACTGTTGCTACCAGAGCCCAGAAGGTCCCAAATGACCCCGAAGGATTCCTATTAACTGTCTCAGAGCCCACATCACAGACCTGTCAGTTGAGGCTGAGTCTTGTCACTGCCTCCAGGGGCCTGTTGAAATGCACAGACAAGCTTTGTGTAAAGAGTTCCTAACCCTTGGGGTCCAGTGATAAATACCTGGGCTGCAGTGACTGGACCCTGAAGCACCAGGATCCAGGAAGCAGGGATAAGCTGATGCATGGGGTGTGAGATACATCAATGCAAGGGGGGGGGGTAATACTTTCCTCTCTTCCCCTCCCTCCTCTCTCCTCCTCTTCCTCCCTCCTCTGTCCTCCCCTTCCTCCTCTCTCCTCTCCTTCTTCCTTCTCCTCTCCCCATTCCTTTTCTTCCCCTCCCTCTTCCCTCCTCTGTCCTCCCCTCCTTCCTCTGTCCTCCCCTCCCTCTTCCCTTCTCTGTCCACCCTTCTCTCCTCTCTCCTTCCTTCTCTCCCTCCTCTCTTCCCTCCCTCCTCTGTCCTCCCCTCCTTCCTCTGTCCTCCCCTCCCTCCTCTGTCCTCCCCTCCTTCCTCTGTCCTCCCCTTCCTCCTCTTTCCTCTCCTTCTTCCTTCTCCTCTCCCCCTTCCTTCTCCTCCCCTCCCTTCTCCCTCCTCTGTCATCCCCTCCCTCCTTCCTCTGTCCTCCCCTCCCTCTTCCCTCCTCTATCCCCCCTCCTTCCTCCGTCCTCCCTTCCCTCCTCCCTCCTCCCTTTTACCTCCTCTCTTCTCCTCTCCCTTCTTCCTTTCCCTCCCTCTTTTCTCCCTTCCTCCCTCCCTTTCTTCATTCATCTCTTTCTCCCTTCCTCTCTGCCTCTTTTAAGATTTTTCAAGCTCCCTCTCCCTTACTTCCACCCTATCTGTCGACAAGGGTATTAGCAAGGCAGGGTTCAGAAAGCCTGTCTCTGGGGTACTCATTTGGACCTTTAGCACTTACTGGTTTATGACCCCGTGCCTTTGGGGAGCAGGAAAGCACGTTGCAAAACCCTTTCCCCTCCTTTTGGAATGTGTCTGTGTGACTTCGTGACAGAATGTTCTGATGGGGCCCGGGTTGGATTTATGTTCCTTTCAACACTAGGCAGAAAGTATGAAGAATGGACAGAAACCTATTCAGCTGTTGTGAGTTAGTTAGTCTCTATCTTCCTCATTTTCTCTGAATGCCATTGCATACGTGCTTATGGAGGGGAAGACAGGATCCTTCTCTGTATCACAGCCCTCTGCCTGCAGCAATGGAGGTGTGTGGGCTGAGTGGACAGACAGGTGTTCTGCACTGATCTGAGAGGGGAGGATGCACATCTGTAGGCCTCCGGTGGAATGGCTTGGGATGACAGCAGCTTGGTGCCACCCTGAGTGAGAGACCATCCCAAGCACTGTGAGCTGTTCACTGTGCCCACCTCAGCCAGTGAACACCAGCAAGACTTCACACACAGCTCAACATTCCACCCCCGTCTCAGCTATTCATCTCCCAGAAGCCACTGCAGGAGATGTTGGTGTGTTCAGACTTGGGTGGACAGTGCAGGCTGCTCAGAGAAAACAAAACAAAAACAACAACAAACCAAAACCCCCAAACAAAACAAAAATAAAACAAAAACAAAAAGACAAGCAAAAACCCAGACCTTCCTTCCTATGGGCATGTGTCCTAATGAGGAAGGGCGTGGAAGCAACCAGTATATACTAGACTCTGCCCAGGGAGGTCTTTGCCCCTGCCAGCTCATGACAGGTGATGTGCGCTCCAGATTTCTGGCCTTTGCTCAGATCTACTTTAAAGCCTCTGGATACCACCTTGAAGGATTCCCTTGCTGGCTTGAGCATCCTATAACATGCTAACTCACTGGACATACACTCAGACTAGTTTCTGATTGTTGATATGACAGATTATCGTGATTTTAGTGGATTGAAACAGCACACACTTATCTCTTTATGGTTTTGGGGTTTGAAGTTAAAAACTAAGCGTTGAGGGGAGGTATTAGTCAGCTGTGATTCTCTAGCGTCACAGAACTTATGGATAGTCTCTATATATGATGACTTACAGTCTGTAGTCCAACTGCTCCAACAATGGTCATCTGTGAATGGGAAGCCCAAGGATCTAGTAGTTGCTCAGTCGCACAAGGCTAGTTGTGTCAGCTGGTCTTCTGTAGAAATAGATTCCAACATGTATGCTGGCAAACACAAGCAGGTGAAGAAGAGTGAATCTTCCTTCTTCCAGTGTCCTTGTGTATGTCTCCTGCATCATTACCGTCTGTCTGTCTCACCTTAACTTCCTGGTTCACTGTAGCCCAGGCTCATTGCTGTCTGTCTGTCTTCTTCATTTCCTTGTTGGTCTTTCCTGGGATTGTCTCTCAAAAGTACTTGCTTGTACTTTTGCCTCATGGTAGTTTATGCAGAAACCCAAACCCTGCCAAAAAGGGAATCCTGCTTTGAGCTCTCAGCCCAGGGCTGCCGGTGTATCACCAGCACACAGTCCATCCCTCTATCTGCTCCTCCAACTTTTGTTACTGGTGATGAGATGAAGGAAACTCCAGGTGAGCTGCTAGCCATCCAGATCCAGTGTCCCTGGGAAAGAGCAGTTCCTGTCAGGTCTTGAGGTGCTTTATAATTGGATGATTGGAGGTCATGTGTCCCTCCCGAGATGAAGGACATCTGAAATGACCCCTGTTCCACTGCCCTGTATGATCCAGAATAACTTGACATGTATGTTGCTGGAAATGCACATGACCACCTCCCTTTCATGTCTGTCCGTGTGTGTATGTGTGTCTTTGTGTGAGCACATGCATATGCATGACTGTGCATATTTAGCACAGGATGCCTGGGTGGTTCTTAGGGAACATCTGATAGGTGCACTGTGATCATCTCATAGGCTACAAGAACAAGCACAGAGCCACACGAAGAAGAACTGGTGCTGAGCACATTAGCTCTGCCAGAATCTGCCTAGCAACTCCTGCTCCTGAACATACACCCCCAATACGCCCACCCTAGTGTGATATGCCTCAGACTGGGTAGGTTTGCAGCTTAGCTCCTCTTTGCTCTCATTAATTCATCAATACAATCGTGGGATTGGCCTACTACGGTGTGTGTGTGTGTGTGTGTGTGTGTTCTTGCATGATACATGAGAAGACATTTCATGTACTCAGGACAGCCAGCCTGGTGATGAGGCTGAGGTGTTCTATTGCATATGAAATCAAGAGCATTTCCAGCAGGAGACATGCAAACTTCTGGATCAAACAGAGTAATGAAATGAGGTATTTCAGATTGCCTCTGTCTTGGGAGATTTTTGTCTTTACACAGAAGGAAAAGATTCCATTTGACTCTCAGCTATGTCATTTGCTGTGTAGTTGTCTTAGGCTCAGCTTCTTTGTCCAGCATTTGTGTTTGAAAGAGGTTGATTAGGCTGAAGGGAGTCAAGAGCTACAGTGGTTTAGCCTAGTGGTTCTGGCTTAGAGGCTTCTAAGGGCCCAGTTCTGTCATATGAGCCGCTTTCTGGAACTTGGCCAACATCAGAGAGTCAGTTGCTAAGATGTCCTCATATGCCCCACAAGTCTGTGTTGCTGTTGGCAAGAAGCTCTCAGGACTGTCTTTGTGGAGCTCTGCATGGGATCATGACTGCTGGAGTGGCCTCTCAGAGTGTTATTGTGGATGCCCTGAGCCAGACAGAGAAATCTGAGGGAGAGAGACAGAATCTGTGACATCATTTGTGGGCTGGACTCAAAAACCACAAAGTCATTGCTACCTGTCCAGTTACCTCTTGTCTTAGTCTATTTTCTGTTGCTGTGGCAAAAGTAGCTAAGCCTGGGTAATTCATCAAGGAAGAGGGTGTATTTTAGCTCACGGCTCTGGAATGCATAGTTCTCCATGGGCCACATGATTTTGCTGACCTCCTGACTCCAACCAAATCTCCAGAAAACTGAAACTGAATTTCTGACATCAGAGCTGAGCTCTTTAGAGACCCCAGGGCCAGAACCACCTGGCTCAGCAACCATTGGGTTCTAGAATAGTAGAGGCTTTCCAGAAAGGAAATATTATTTTAAGCCTTGGAATTTGCAATCAATTTTTATGCTCAGTCTCTGATAAAGAAACCTTTCTGCTGTGTCATAACAGGGCAGCAAGCATCAAGTATCTGGAAACAGCAAGGGAACCAAGAGCAGACTCTCTTGCAAAGCCACCCTGTGATAGCATGATCATTCTTTGGTTATTCTGTGAATGGACAGAATCTTGGTTGAAGACTCACTCATCTCTTAAAGGTTTGGATGGTCTCACCTCTTGCTATCCCACAATGAGGACTAATTTTTCTTAATCATTTACATTTTAAATGCTATCCCCCTTCCTGGTCTCCCTTCCAAAAATCCCCATCCCATCTCCCTCCCCTTTGCCTATGAGGCTTCTCCACCCACCCACCCACTCCAGCCTCACCACCCTAGCATTCCCCTATGCTGGGGCATCAAGCCTCCACAGAACCAAGGACCTCCCCTCCCACTGATGTCAGATAAGGGCATCTGCTGCTGGATATGTATCTGGAGCCATGGATCCCTCCATGTATACTCTTTGGTTGGCCGTTTAGTCTCTGGGAGCTCTGGGTGGTCCAGTTAGTTGATATTGTTCTTCCTGTGGGATTGCAATCACCTTCTGCTCCTTCAGTCCTTCCCCTAGCTCTTCAATTGGGATCCCTGGGCTCAGTCCGATGGTTGGGTTTGAGTATCTGCATCTGTATTAGTCAGGTGCTGGCAGAACCTCTCAGGGGATAGCTATACCAGGCTCCTGTCAGAAAGGGCTTCTTGCCATCAGCAATAGTGTCAGGGTTTGGTGTCTGCAGATGGAATAGATCCCTAGGTGGAGCAGTATCTGGATGACCTTTCCTTTAGTCTCTGCTCCATTTTTGTCCCTGCATGTTTTTTAGCCAGGAACAATTTAGCACAGTAGGCAGTGCATCAGTCTTGTAATGGGGACCAACTTTAAGCATGTGTTTTAGTGAGGAAGGTACCTACCAGTCAGCCCTGTTTGGCTTGCGTTCTTGTACCAAAAGATGAGGACTCTAAGGTAGCTCTTGAATAGAGACCATTCTTTGATTGACGTGCAGCTCACAAAGTACTGAGTTGATTACCGAAGGCCCTGTTACTATTCTGATCATAGAGATCAATAGCTCTGCTATGGTGCTGGCTTAGCCACAACACTCCCAAGTTTCTCTTGAATGAATTTGCTCCCTGTCATTGGTGCAAATGCCAAACCACAGGAGGTAAAGGGACACGAGAGCCTCGGGAGCAACCGTTCTTGATCTCATGAATCTACAGTGGCCAGTTGAACAGATGCTGTGGAAAATACTTTTCCGAACACATCACTCTCTCAGCAGGCGCCAAGGAAACAGGCATACGTGTTCCTGCCAGACAAATGAGGCTCCTGCTTAAGGAATGAGGGAGGAATCATGTTCTCTGCTCTTGGATCAGCCACTGGAGTCTTTGTGGGTGGACCCCAGAAATCCTGCTCAACAGGAGGTGCCCAGCAAGACCTAATAAGCTTAAAAGTGGAACAGGTCCTGGAGAAGCATTGCTTTTTGAACCCAGGGAGATGGCTCAATAAAATGCTTGCCATGTAAGCAGAAGGACCTGAATTTGAGCCCTAGCACCTATATAAAAAGCCAGACAAAGTGGTACCTGTAATTCTAGTGCTGGGGGATGGAGACAAGAGGCTCACTGGCCAGTGAGTCTAGCCTAGTTGCTGAGCTCCAAATTCAGTGAGAGACCATGTGTTTTAAAAAAAGGGAGGGGAGAAGCAATGATGCCTGACATCACCCTTTGGCATCCTATGCATGTGCACATGCTGCACATACACATTCATGCACAGGTGATCACCCACACATGACAAAATAACAAAGACATTGATTTTATTGCGTCAGGAGTGGTGACAGCCATTAATAGATTATTGAACTGTCCAAACCCTTTGCAACTCCTACAGGGTCTTCCTTCCCAAGAGCTGGCACTGGGGAATGCTTGTCGGTTCCTTCTCAAGTCCTTCATCATACGCATGGCAAACTCGTGAGGCATGGTCATGGGTGGAGTTGCTCCTCTGTGATCAGCCATAAATCAACTCAGCACCTTAGGCTTGATTTCTGCCTAGACTTTTACACCCCTTGGGTCTGTAGCTAGACTGGCTCATCCTGGGTTTTCTAATATCTCTATTATTTGGTCATCTGTGGTGTTTTTCATCTTTATTTGCTTCCTTGAGCAGCCTTATTTACTATAAAAACAAAAATAGAAATGGAAACCAACCAATAAACAAAAAACATGGGCATGGGTCTCTGAGGGTCTTGGGAGAGCTAGGAGGGTGTGAGCATGCAGGGGCTCATGCTTATGGTTGACTGTGTCATCAATTAGGGGTCATTTGCAAGTGTTGATGGAAATAAGGTTTCTATAAACATTTCCCCTGCACATGGGACTCTTCACAGGGAGGAGAACTTTGGCCTTAACTGATAGTCTTCGGGCTGGACCTGGCCATCTGGGGAGGGGAGATGCCTAGAGAGTGAAGTAGTATTTTATTTTCAACTTATTTTCTATCTTTGTGTTGGTTGTGGGTAGAATGGTTTTACACACACACACACACACACACACCCCACACACCACACCATATGAATTCGTTATATCTTTTTTGCATTTATTCACTTCCAAGAGGCATATGGTTCAACACAAGAACAGAGAAAACCCAACCAGATAAAATTGTTTAATGTGACTTGGTTAAAATTGGGATTGTGCCTTGCTGGGTCCTGGCAGTTTTACTTTAAACTTAAGAATTGATCAGGAATTTGGAGGCCAGCTTTAGCCATCTAACTTCTGTATTCTCTGATGGAGATCTCTGCCTGATGAACTGCACTCCTTCCACACTAAGATGAGTATGTCATTGAGACACCGTGTGACCATGGCCTGGATGAGTGTCACACTCGGGTTCAACTGTCACTCCTCCATTTGCCTATTACCATCTGCAGATTTGGCCGCCACAGTGAAACGGTTCATAGCTCTGGAGGTGCTGAATTGCCTTCCACATCTATAAATTCATACATACTGAAGAGGAAGCCAGGGAAGGAAAAATTTGGAAAGCATAATGCCTCCGTGAAGCAAGCTGAGGTTATTTAAGGATTATGTACATTTCATGAGGTTTTTATGCTATTGCAATGTCCAGTGAGACTGCAACTGTTGATTACCTCTCTGGCACAGTTCTGTGGCACAGAGAACAGATCATTCAGAAACAGTGAATTTGCTAGTTGAATCACAGCTGTGACAAGAGAAAAGCTGTCTACTGCACATGACTTTCAGGACTTCTTTAAAAATAGTTTTTAATTATTAAAAAAAGTGTGTGTGTATGTGTGTGTGTGTGTGTGTGTGTGAGTGTGTGTCCATGCATGTGTGAGTTTGTGCATGTGTGTGTGAGAGAGTGTGTGTTTGTGCATGTGTGTGCCTGTGTGAGTATGCATACATGAGTGTGTATGTGCCTGTGTGTATATGTGTGTGTTCGTGCATGTGTGTGTGTGTTCGTGTATGTGTGTGAGTGCGTATTTGTGTATGTGTGTGAGAGAGAATGTGTGTTTGTGCACGTGTGTGTGCCTGTGTGAGTTCAAATGCGTCGCATGCATACAGGTGTCCTCAGAAGCCAGAGTATTTTGAATTTCCCCTGGAACTAGACTTACAGGTGATTGTGAAACACACCTCATATGGATGCTGGGAACCAAACGTCAGTTCTCTCTGAGAGCAGTAATGCTCTTAACTGCTGAGCCAGTACTCTAGTTCCTAAATAAATGGTTTTATTTTTCAGCGTGTATGTATGCAGGTGTGTGTACACATGCATACCGGTATATATAGAGGTCAGAAGTTGATGTCAGAAGTTTCAGTCTTATCCTGTGAGGCACTCACCGGCAAGCCCCAGGGTCCTGCTGTCTCAGCCTCCCCCAGAAGGATTGCAAGTGCCTGTCACCAAGCCTGGCTGACTGAAGGGCAAAGTGGGTGATGTGTTCCTTTTATTCTTAACAAGTAGACACAAAACCACAATGCCAGCAAGGAGGGGACAATTCATGAAGCTTCCTGGTTGCTGGAATCAAGAGCACAGGCCACCACATCTGGAGACTTGTAGATTTATTTGTTATTTTTCACAGAGAAGTTGATCATGGGTAAAATCAACCATGTGGAAGGATGGGGAGCAGACACTTGCATACTGTATGTTAAACTAAAGGGAAATCTAGCTAATAGAGATGAAAATGGGCCCAAATGTGACATAGCCAAGACACAGTCATTGCTAAGTATGATAAATCCTTAACAAGTTACAGAATATTAGCAAATGAGCGTGTGTGTGAGTGTGTGTGGATGAGCTTGTGAGTATGTGTCTGTATGAGTGTGTATGTGAGTGTGTGAATGAATGTGTGTGTGTGTAAAAGTGTGTGGGTGAGCATGTGAGTGTGTGTCTGTGCGTCTGTGTGTTTGAGTGTGTATATGAGTGTGCATGTGTGTTACAGTGAGTGTATAAGAGTATATTTGAGTGTGTATGTGTATGAGAATGTGAGTGTGTGTGTGTCGTATGAGTGTGTGAGTGTGTATATGTTCTACACATGTGTATCTGAAAGCACACGTGCTCTTGTGCACTCTCTGCCATATTCCCTTGAGGCAGGATGTCTCATTGAACCTGAAACTGGACTGGCAGTCTGTCCCAGGGTGTTGACCTCCACCCCAGTCTGTTGAAGACTTTCAATGTTACCGGGCCTGATAATATTCTGTACGTGCAGTTTTCCGTGTCCCCAGTGTGTGTTTGCGCGTGTGTGCATGCATGTGTGTGTGTGTAAGAATGTGTGGATGTGTGTGTGTGTGCACATGTGTGTGCATGTGTGTGAGTCTCTCTTCCTGTACAGATCAGCCTTGCATGGACTAGGCATGGCTGAATGCTCAGCTGTGACTTCAGCCCAAGGCCTTTCCTCACCAAGGCCAGGTAATGCTCCTATTGCTAAAAGTCCTGTATGGCCAACTCAAACGGTGAGAAGGAAGAGCGTGCGGAGATTTGCTCAAACGGTG
>JADRCH010000144.1:1950287-1963933 GCA_019843965.1 Rhynchomys soricoides | reverse complement strand
ATCACACACATGCACACACACAGAATTCTTTGGTTGGTGGAGACCGAGATTGATTCCACACCTTGGCTGTTGTGCCTGGCATCCTGCTGTGAACCCGGGAGAGCAGCTGTTTCTTTGACATACCAGTTTCAAGTTCTTTAGATAAATACCCAGGAGCATCAAGTGATAGTTCTATTCTTAACCTTTCTTGGGCCACCACCCCAAGCTGTTTTCCATAATGGCTGTTTTAACTGACATCCCCACCAACCATATGTAAGGGTTTCCCTTTCTCTGAATTCTTGCTTACCAGTGCCCATTAATGTTTCTATACTTGATAGTGGTCGCTCTAACCACAGTGATGGAGGCAGCTTCCTTGCTCACTGCCGTTATCTAGCTGTGGAAACAGTAGGCACATGGCTCCTCCAAGGAGCAGGTAAAAAAGAAAAGATAATAACAGATTGACTAGTCCAGGACAGGGCTCAGCATACCTGCGATGGGGACTGAGTGTTATGTGTATCGTTTCCAGACCACGTGTTGAACTCCCAGCTGCCAGGGTGGCCATATTTGCAGATGGGTCTCTAAGAAGGACACCTCAATGCCTATCTCTATAAACCACTCCCATCCCATACATCCCTGGAAATGCCAACCCAAATGCAAGAAGAGATCCCTCACCAGGAACAACCACTCCTGGGGACAGCACCACGGAGCATCATTAATCTCTTATTAGACTAATGAAGTCAGGGGTGAAGCTGAAGAGATGGCTCGGTGGTTGAGCACACTTGCTCTTCTTGCAGAGGATCTGGGTTCAATTCCCAGCACCCACAATCCATAACTCCAGTTCGAGGGGATCAGGCTCCACCTTCTGGCCTCTGCAGGTACTGCATGCACATGGCACACATAGGTGCAGCAAAAACACTCATACACATAAAATGAGAATAAATAAATCTTAAATTGTAAGGGATGAAGGTTGCTTCTGAGAGGTGATGGGAACAGCCCTGTTCTTGGAATAGAGAACCTTATTCACAGTCTGGTTCACATTTGTCTTGCTAATCATGTGTTTTACTTTTCTGAGCCCCTCTGGCCACCTTGTTGTGGAAAACTCTGGCAGGATCTGTCTCCTTCAGGGCTCTCCTGGTGAGATGGCTCACATCACCTGGACATTTGAGGTCATAACACACTTCCAAAATCACATCAGCTTCCCACCATATCTATTCTTTCCTCTGCCTCCCACTCTTCCACTGAAGCACAGGACTTTAAAAGCCATCTGAAGAGGGCTCAGGTCCCAGCTTGGGAACAGGGCAGTCAGGGTCCATGGTATGCTAATCTGTGCAATCATTTCACATTCAAAGTATTTTCACAATTGTCTTCTTTCATGGGAAAGACTAGTTGTCCCTAAGCACAGAGCACAGAACTGAAGGAGCTCATTTTAAAACACAGCCACAGTGCCCTCCCTGGGGTCTCCAGCACTCACTCAGCTGACATCTGGGGAGGATTTCCTGAGTAATGCCCTCCGTTCTGTGAAGCTGGTTAAAAAAAGTGACGTGTTATAGAGCATGAAATGACCAAAGAGGAGGGGAGCAGAGGCCCGAGGCTTGGAGGGAAAGCAACACAGGAGGTTAGTAATAATAATCAACTTGGCACAATCAAAAATCACCCAGGAAAAGAGTCTCAGCGAGGGACTGTCTGGACCAGGTTGCCCTCTGGGTGTTACTATGGGGGGGGATTGTCTTTATTATGTTAACTGAGGTTGGCAGACTTACCCACTGTGGGAGGAACCATTCCTTGGGCAAAGGTATCCTGGATTATCTGAGGTGGGGACGGTAAACTGAAAGCTAGCATTCATTCATTCATTCATTCATTCATAGCATTCATTTACTGCTCTCTACTCCACTTGGCGGATGTCATGTGACTACTGCTCTCTGACAATCTGGGTGTCATGTGACCAGCTACTTCAAGCTCTTGTTGCTTTGACTCCCCACAGTGATGGGCTGCAACCCAGAACTGCATGGTAAATAAATCCTTTCTCCCTTAGTTTGCCAGGGTATTTTTATCATAGTAGCAACAATGATAAGACAAAGGGATTAAGGGTGTTCAGTTAGAAGTTCATGATACCAGCTTTATACCCAGCTGGAATACCCAGCTCTATTCTATACCCTATTCTTGGCACCTTTTAAAGCAAAAACTGAACCTGCTGATCCCAGAGCATCTCAACTCTCCACTCCATGACAGAGCAAGGAGAAGAATGTTATTCATAAGATATACTTATGAAGGACACAAATGCTCAGAGAGATGTTGGTGGAACATGCAACCAGCCACACAGCCGCTGTGTCCACAATGTATAAGAATCGAGACTTTGTTGATGGAAATCAGCAGACAGAACTTAAGGTTGCATTGTGAAATTGGGCTAGCCTGGACTGAAGGAAGAGTCAGGACCTTAAAGGAAGTGAAGGGCATGGGGTACAGGTGAGTGTGAGTCCCAAGAGAAGCAACCTCTTCTGACCCACAGAGTCACTCTCTGGCTTGTGAGCTGAAAATGGTTTGACCTTTTAAAACGATTGGAAAATGAGAAGGATTCTTGGTGACATGCTGAAGATGTGTAAAGGTCAAAGTTCAGGGCCCACAAGAGAAGTTTAGTGAAGCCCAGTTATAAGGGTAATCTTGTCAGTCTGATTATATTTAGAATCACCTAGGAGACCCACCTCTGCACATACATGTGGAGGAATCCAGACAGGTTTAACTGCGAGGGAAGACTCACCTTGAATGTGATCAGCACCATTTTATGGCCTGGGGTGTGGGTCTCGAATAAAAAGAAGAAAATGAACCGGACACCAGCATTATCTCTCCCTCAGCTTCCTGACCATAGATGTGATGGGACAGCCATCTCACGCATGCACCTCTCTCCAAAACTTCCCTGTCAGGATGGACTGCACCTCCGTTAACTGTGAGCTAGATGGGATGAACTCTTCCTTCATTTACCCACTGCCTGTGAGAACTCGTGCTGCCCTTGAGAGCTCCCACGATCTGTGGTCAGAGCTGAGAGGGCTCAAAGAGAGCAAATGGGCTTCAATGTCACCTGTCTGCCTAGTTACCGGGGAGATTTATGACCTGCTCTTTAGGATATCACAGCAGAGATGAAGTGGAAGCTTCTGGTTGCGTCATGTGATTCAGATCATGCGACGTTTTGCTGAGCCATGACCTCAGAGAGGACACGGGATGTCTGGAGAGAATACAAAAGGACTCAAAGGCAGCGACTGGATGCTTGCATAGCTAGCCTTGCGAGGCTTCGTTAGTCTCCCGTCTTTGCTGAGCTTCACTCCCTTGGGAGAGGTGCAACAGAGAATTCATGGAGGAGGCCTGGAGGTTTCTGCTGGATCGTGCCACCACTGCTATTCTGACACTACTGAACTGGACTGCTGATATCCTGACAAACAAAGATGGGAATCATCCCCAAGGAACTGCTTCTAAACAGGTCCACACCCCCTTATCCTTTTTACCAACTTTTCTCTCCTACCTTTGAACAGTGGGCTAGAAGGGGGTCGGGGCATTGTTGAACCCTTATTAAAGTAGGTCTGGAAAACTCAGCCCTCAGGGACACTTGTGGGGGAGTCTCATTACTATGTGGGTTTTTGTTTTCCAATATTGCTCCCTTTCATCCTTTGATATTTATTCCACGGTTCTATGTGAGTGCTATGTCTTGACACACACCAGAAGAGCGCATCGGATCCCATTCCAGACGGTCGTGAGCCACCATGTGGTTGCTGGGAATTGAACTCACAACCTCTAGAAGAGCAGTCAGTGCTCTTAACTGCTGAGCCATCTCTCCAGCCCCACTATGTGGGTTTTAAAATTTACTTTATTTATTCTTTGTCTCTGTGTCTGTCTGACTCGGTGTCTCTGTCTCCGTCTCTGTCTCTGTCTCTCTCTGTCTCTGTCTCTCTGTCTCTGTCTCTCTCTCTCTCTCTCTCTCGTACTTATTTATGAATATATGGGTACACACCTGTGTGCATAGGAAACCAAGATGTTCTGTGTCTTCCTCTGTCTTCTCTTCTGCCTTATGGACTCGAGACGCCATCTCTCATTGAACTGATTTTCTTTGAAGCCCACTGTTTTGACAAAGCTGGGTGGCCAAAAAGCTCTGCCTGTGCCTACACTCAGGATTAGAGACTTGTGCAGCCATGCCTGGCTTTTGTGAGTGCAGAAGATTCAAAAGTGGGTCCCCCACTTTTGAAGGTCACCTGTGGGGTGATCTCATTAGCTCAGGGGAAAGGTTTTTATAAAATGACTGGATAAAATTTAAGTTGTTAGGGTGAGCACCCACTCACTGTGACTGAGGTTCTTATGAGGTGAGGACACTTGGACACAGCAGAGAGACGAGGCTCAGGGGGAGGGGGAAACCCAACAGCCAAGGAAAGGGACCCGGAGTAGATGTCACCTCACACCCCAAGAAGAGGCGGGCCCTGCTGAGACCTCCAACCCAACCTCCAGACTCCAGAAGACAGCTCTGTGCTGTTTCAGCTGCCAGTTGTGACACTTGTCCCAGTAGCTCTAGTGGGCCAGTACACTCTGTAATGGTATTGAGTAAAATTACACCTGACACACTCACAGCATCACACCTGACACGCTCATAGCATCACACATGACACAGCATCACACCTGACACACTCACAGCATCACACCTGACACACTCACAGCATCACACCTGACACACTCACAGCATCTCTCATCAGCTTAATCACAGGCAGAGGACACCATGGTGTCTCAACTGAAGTGAAGGAATCAGCCCTGGTAAAGAATGGGAGAGGTTCCCATCATTCCAGCCGCCAAGTCAAGACTGAGGTTTGCTGTAGATACTGTGGGAACCAGGCAGCATTCTCTTGCTTTAAAGACACTTGATTCTTCCACAGGAAGTGAGAAATCATCACAGGCCTGGCTCTAAACAGGATTTCTCATTTTCTCTGTGACCGTTCAGAGATTGCCGTTGCTGTTGGCATTTATTTTCCTTTCAACAAGGGTGTTTCTTACGTTTCTCCTCGCTGACTCAGTCCTTCCCACTTTTTGCCTCCACCCCCACTGCAACTTATTAGGTTCTTGTTAAACAAATAAAACACATGCCCAGAGTTGGATTTATAATTTTATACAGCTGTCAAAAATAGCTGCCCCGTGAGCAGAGCAGTGACCACAGGAAGTGATTCACTGCTGCCGTAAGGTCAGCTTCTCTTACCTACAACCCCAGAGAAACAGAAATCATAAACACTCTATACTTAGGTGTCACAGAAAGTCACTGCTGCACCGGACCTTGTTAACTGTATGATCTGACAACCATATAGGACAAAGGAGCAGCTCATGGCCATCTAAGGCAATGTGGCTTGTGGCGGGCCTGGCGCTGTCTCAAGGACTATTTCTACCAATGGCAGATGTAAATAAAGGCGTCCCTCTAATTGTCACTAAGGCCTCTACGTGTATAGACTCTGGGATTTGGTCGGTTGACATAGATTTTTAACTTCAGTTGGGACGATTCCTCCTTTTTGTTTGTGAAGGCACTAATGAGACCTGTGGTGGTGGCAGCGTGCATGACCTCACTAGTATTATTCCTCCCGGCCAACTCAATTTACCTGATCCTGGTTGTAGACTGTCAGTGCCCAGATGAGTATGCCTACAGTGCTCTCTGGTGCTTTATTAGGGGCTCCTTCATAGTCTCCAGGTCCAGGGAGTCTTCAGTAGCCTTCCGTATTTGATGTCTGGGAAATGGAAAAAAGTTCAAAGGTCATGAACACTGACTCTGAATTCCTTGCCCTACCCCTAACCCCACTGAGACTCAAAACAGGGAAAGAGGACTTCACCCAAGGCCTTAAATAGATCATGTGACTCTTTCATGGTTGGTGGAGTCCCTGGATGCTTCTATGGCTCCTCTTAAATTCCTTTTCTAATCCGTATCTTAGTATAGAGTATGTTGGTGATTTTTCTTATCGCTATAATAAACTATACCCAACAAAAGCACTGCAAGGAAGGGTTTGTCGTGGCTTGCAGTTTGAGGGTAGTCTATCATGGTAATATGGCTTTGAAGTATCAGGTCATCTTGCATCTACAATAGGGAAGCAGAGAGACCCAAAGGCTAGCACTCAGATCGCTGCCTCCTCTCTATTCAGCCCAGGACCACAGCCTATGGAATGGTACTGTCCACAGTTAGGGTGAGCCTTTCCATCTCAATTATATACAGAATCTAGCTAATCCTGCATAGGCTTGTTCAGAGGTTAGCCTCATCTAGATAGTCCCTCACACACTTGGCCAGAGGCTGGCCTCTGAGTAGCTCCTGTAAGATGACAGTCAGAATTCACCATCACAAGGAGCATTTGATTAGTCTGATGAATCATTAAATGTTAAACGAAGAAAATGAATTGAAAATTATAAAAATCACCATAGGAAGAACATGGCACAGGGGATCAAAAACAAACAACTCAGAGAGGTGTGCTAATTCCTGCTCTTGTTGTCAGGACACAACACCTGACAAGAAGCAACTTAAGAGAAGGGTTTGTTTGGGCTCAAGTTTTGAAGTGAGACACAGTCGCGGTGGAGGAGGCATGGAGGGGGGGCTGTGAGGCAGCTGGTCCTATTGCATCTGCATTCAGGAAGCAGCGAGACATGAACGTTGGTTTTCAGCTGTTCTCCCCTCCCCCTCTTCATTTAATCCCAGAGTCCAGTGCCAGAGACAGTAGCATCCACACTCGCAGTGGGTCATCTCTCCTCAGTTAAAGCTCTCCGGAAACACTCTGGTGGGCACAACAGAAGCGTATCTCCCAAGTCATTTCAAATCCTGTCAGGTTGACAAAGATTAATACCACAGTGGGCAATGTGATCATAACAATTATCAAGAAAAATTCCATCAGAAGCCATGAATGGGAAAAATGTAAATTGCTTAAAACTTAAGCTCATAGAATGTACAGCACAAGCCAGAAACATGTATAAACATGGTGGTGGCAACAAAGTGTCAGAGTGACTCCATCAACTGTAGCAAATACCCTCTGTCGGAAATGCCGATAGTGATGGAGGCTGTGCACGAGCTGAAGGGAGAAGAGGTCATGGGAACATTGAACAATTCTGTGATTCCAGCACAGCTGCTCTAAAAACATTTGAAAATTGTATCTAATTAAACAATAAGATGCAACTCCTATGCTTCAAAATTTGCTTAAGGTGTTTTGGAAAAATAATTTGAAAGGAGCTATTTTTATTCCATAGACAAAGCCTGGAGTATTGTCCTACATTTTGGGTAATGAAGATTTTGGCAGTTAATAGAACAAAAAAGAAAAATGGAGGGTACCTTGGTATCTCTAATAGTGAAGGAGGGGAGCAGAAGTCTCCAGGGAATAAAGAAAATCAACTGAAGGGTCATTGGGAAAGCAGGACTTGAGAGCAGCTTACCAACATCCCAGGACAGCCTGAGGGGATAGAAATAGCTTTTGTTTCAAGCCTTTCCCCAAGCCTAGCCTGGCTCCCTTATCACACTATGTTTAGGACTCCAATTTGAAAAGCAGATGGACCTCCACTCTCCAACATTCGGGAAACTCTCAATAACGTTTTTTTCCTTGCTGAAAGGGACAGAAAAGTGCAGGCAGCTTGGAGCACAGGCATCCTCAGATGGGTTAGAGGAACACCCAGCAGGGACAACAAAGGCACTTTGGACTACAGTTTCCCAGCACAGTGAGGTTGGTGGGATGGGGTCAGGGGAACATTCGAACTCCCAGGAACTCCAGGGACCTTCAAACAGCTGGGGCCAGAGCCTCTGAGTGAGTATCCAGGAAGGTTCGGTTGTGTGCCCTTCCCGTACTGGGAACCTTAAGAGGAGGGTTCTTTCCATCTGTATGGTGATGGACCCAGAAAAGGGTGCTGGACTATGAGATACAAGCAAAGACAGGGGGTCGATGAAGACGGTGTATTGTCACCACCAGGATCCTATGATTCTGCCATTAAATAAAAGAACAGAGCCACCAGGCTTCCCCCTTAACCCAAAACCTTTAAATTTTTTTTTCTCAAATTCAGAAAAAGTAAATAATTAAGAAGTGTATAAACAACCAAAGAAAATGCCATTTTGTCTCCTGTCCCTGGATGCAGTCATCATGTAACAGTGGAAACGCTTCTGTTCATTGTTCACACTTCATAAGTGACACAGCCAAACACAGCAAATGTGTAAGCACAGGGGACATATTTTGTACAGAACGTGATATTTCCTTTGCATCTGGCGGCTGACAATGGGCTCATGGTCACATCACTATTTCATTCATTTTAAAATGTTCATGTAATTAGAGTGGAACAGCGGAAGAAAAACAAACCAAACAAATAAAACCCAAAATAAATGGGCTGTAAAACTGCACCCGGGGGGTCGGTTAGGGGGTGGACTCTACTGAAGGGTAGGCTGTACAGATGAGACTCCAGACAGCAGCCTGGAGTCCATTTCTAACTGAACAGATGACTTTGCCCTGACTAAACAGAGCTTTTAGCAAAAGCTCAGGGCTACATCCTAGAGCCTTTCCGCTCCGCCTTCCCCCAGGCATGATACCAATTGAGCCAGTCTCTCCCCAAGCATCCCTAACTTTATGTGATGCTCTTCCCTTGGATATCCTGAGCCCAGGGAGATATTGGGTTCCCTGAGCATCTGCCAGCACTTCTAGGTTCTTGTGTCCAGAACAAAGACACGTGGTCACAAAAGAGAAGAGTCAGGTTTTTTTGTTTGTTTGTTTGGTTTTTTTTTCTTAGAAAGAATATGCTTCCAAGGAGGAAACTGACTAGAGCAGCCAGTAATG
Organism: Rhynchomys soricoides; assembly: GCA_019843965.1. Taxonomy (NCBI): domain Eukaryota; kingdom Metazoa; phylum Chordata; class Mammalia; order Rodentia; family Muridae; genus Rhynchomys; species Rhynchomys soricoides. The sequence goes on along the minus strand of JADRCH010000144.1, from coordinate 1,955,159 downwards.
TTAGAAGCTCTGTGGCCATACTCTGTGGGGCTGGGGTGTTCATTTTAGAGACTTCAGGGTCATTTGAACTGTATGGCTTTCTCAAGCATGTTCTGTTAGGACTCTGCCTTGAGGTATCAGGGTTTTGGGTCTTTCTCTTTGCTAACTGATTTCTCTTTCATGGTGATTTTACGGTGTTTGCTTCAGCCGTTGTCTCATTCCCCTGTCTCAGGGCCAGCCCACCACGAAACTCTTGAATATGAGAATCTGCTTTTGCGAAAATCTTGGAAGTTCAACTCACACTCTCTGCATCTCCGACAACCAGGGACACTCTGACACCAGTATTTGTGCATATGTGTGTCCGTGTGCACATATGTGTGTGTGTGTGTGTGTGTGTGTGTGTATACCACATATCTGAGGTGTCTGAGGTCTGGAAAGAAAGTTGGATCCCCTCACATTGGAGTCCCAGCAGTTGTGAGCCACCCAACATGAGCGCCAAGGAACAAACTCAGCTCTCTGGAAAGGCAGCAAATACTATGACCTGCTGAGATACCTCTACAGAGTCCTGCCTGTCCCAGTGACAGTCCAGATGGAGTGTAAGCTTGATGTCCCCTCTCACTGCCCTTCTGGCCGGTAGCAGACCACATTTCCACTGGAGACTAATGTGTGAGAGCTGAGTTGTGTAACTCCATGCTGAGTTCCCCACAACGGGAATCTTCTGAACATATCAGAGGCTCTGTAAACTAGTCCTGCACTAGCTAACTGGGACATAAGCTGCACAGGGGACTTCAATATTGTACGACTCTAAGAAAAAGTAAGGTGGCCATCACAGCACAGATCACCAGCATCAGAAGACACCTTTGCGTGTGAGGTCAGTCATTGACTGAACTGTCCTTCCAGATGTATAATTGAAGGTCAGTCATGACAATGACAGTTTTAGAGGGGTGTAGGACAACTGAGCAAAGTTCAGAACTGAGCAAAAGTAATGGTAACAGTGAAGTGTAGAGAGCAGAGGTGGTGAAAGTCACTGATGATTTCCTGGTGGACATAGGCAGCTATGGCCGTGAAACCCTTCCTCAGATTTCATTCGTAACCTGGAGCAGCTGTCTCCAGTGTCTTCTGAGGACTTACAGACATCACATGTGGCATCTACACAGCAACCAGGCATCATATGTGGTATCTACACAGCTCCCAGCTCTGCATTTGCAGGAATCCTTGGCAACCAGCCTCTCCCACAGCTCTTGGAACTGCCCTGCCATGGGGACCAACACCATCACCACTCACAGAACTTCAGATCACCATGTATGTCTGGCACAGGTCAAAGCCTGTGGACTTCTTGCATCTCTGCTTCTTGGCCATCAAAACAAATATAAACTATAGACTTTACGTGATGGTGTCACTCAGCTAGCACCTGGATCTATCTGGCATGGTGCTTGAAGTTTGTGGGTCATGATTTCATTTTGTTTTGTTCTTGCTTTTGTGGTGGAATCTTCCATGTTGCCCAAGCTGCTCGTGTGATCCAGTCTCCTTGGATTCCTGAGTAGCTGAGATGATAGGTGCATGAGCCTGGCTCTTGTCACAGTTAACAAGTGTACAGAGCTGGGGAAATTCAGAGGTGTGTGCAAGGCTTGCACCCGAGTTCAATTCATTATCAGTTACTGGCTTTCTATAGAACAAAATGGTAAGCTTCATGTGACGTGTATTCGGTGGGTCCTGGATCAGTGTCCACCCCTGTGCGGCTGCCTCTTGTCTCACTTTTACTGAGCTGGCATTTCTGGAATGCCATGTTGGATGTCCCATTGTTCTTAATTGTGTTCCCAACGTCACAGCATGTTACTTTGGGAGATCTTTGGGGTTTTTTGCTGTCCTTACCACACTTTCTGCTGGGGTCCTGACAAGGTGATAGGCTCACCCAAAATCAAACTGGGAAATCCCTTCTAGGCTTTGCCTCCCGTTGAACCAAAACATTGCCCTTACTTCTACACACACACACACACACACACACACACACACACACACAGCGACATCTCTGTGAGTTCTTCCCTGTGTCTACCCTCAAAGCCCCTAATCTGTGATCCCTGTAGTAGTTGACCCAGGCCTGTCATTCTCTTCCAGAGCCCTGTCCCCACGCTCAGTCATTACCCATTTGTTCCCATTGACCTTATCTTTGTGACTTACAGCTTCTCAAACCCTAACAAGTCAGTGAGTGGATGTACTGTTGCCACCTGCAATAATGTCAAGAGGCAGTGACCTGGCTGAAGACTTCTGGGAGGGATGTGTGTCAGGCTGTCCGGATGAACTGTCCTTGGAGTCTCCAAAAGGACCTCTGCCTGCAACTCTCTGCTGCCCCCTGCAGGTGAAGGTTTGAGGGGCGCTGTTGCTCCGAAGATTTTAGAGAGCTCTCCTACAAAGGTGGCTTCTTAAATCAGCCCTGGTAAACTTGAATGAGGAAAGAAAAATAATCTCAATTTCCACTCTCTTTTATTAACATTAAGCATTTCCTCGACCAGCTCCCTTGTAATATTATTACAAAATCATTCGTGGAGATTCGTGGCTTGTGATTTTGTCTCCAGTACAATGCTCACTAATTTTCCATGGTAAGTTCTATCTCTTGCAGCTAGCTTACTAGGTAACTTTTGCCCATCACAACTTTGATGCCAAGATAGCTACTAAATATGCCAAATAGGTCATTTTATCCAGAGTTTACAAAGAAGTATGTGTATATCACAGGATACATAGTTACGGAGACACATGCATAGCCCACTGTTACTTTTTAACACTCATCTCAATACTAGCAGCTCGCTTTCAGAACCTTTATGACCTTCCATTTCCATAGTCCCAGATTTAGTCAGCCACAGACCACAGACTAAGTAGTTAGGCCTAAGGTGGCTGCCCCGCACATGTGCTTTCTGCGATTGCCTTTAATTCCTAAAACATATTAAGTAGCAAGAATTGACCTGGAAGTTACATGCGCCGCTTAGAGATGGTGTGGATGGTGGGGAAATAAACTGTGGGTTCTATGAGGGTACCATGACACTTTGTATCAGGGCTCCGAGGAAAGGCTGTGTTATCTTTTATGGACTGGAAAATAGTCCACAGGTATCACTGGACAGCCACAGAGGCCCCCGGTGTGTGGAAGAGTGGACTCCCTGGATTTGGAGTGGGAGATCCTATGAGGTAGGAGATGAAACCTTGGCCATGGAGTATAGGAACTTTTCTATGAAGCAGGAGCTTTAGGAAAGACCTGGGTCCAGGGTAAACTTGGGCATTGGCATGAGAAAGCTGAGACCTCCCCCTGTGCCAGGCTTCCTGTCAGCCCTTCTCTCTTCTCCTCAGTTCTCTTTTACTATAGACTCTTTAGCCCATGATTGCCATTGAACCCATGACTTTGTGTATGCAAGGCAAGTGTTCCACCACTGAGCTAGATCACTGGTTCCCAAGTGCATAGCTCAGGCTGGCCTTGAACTCATGATTCTTCTACTTCATTCTCTTCAGCATGGGCCTGCCAAAATGCACTATCACAGTAACCATGAAAAAGTCACTGTTTTTATTTACAGAGCTGTACTGCCCTCACAGAGGGAGACATACACTTACCTGGATGGAAGGGAATTTGCCCAGAAACTTCTAAAATGTTTGCTCTGCCTCTTTGGTACCTGATCTCTAATCCAGGCAGACCCTACCTGCCTCAGAATGCACCTCCAAACCCAGCAGACCCTCACCTCATAATGCAAGGCTTTCTTCTTGAATGAGAATGAAGCATCTAGCTGTTCGCATGACTGGGTTTGGAAGCAATGACTGGGAGAAAAACAGCAGGAAGGGTCTGAATATGAAGAAAAACTTGCTGCGTTGGTGTCCATGCTGAGCACAGCTCGCAGATCCTTTCTCTGGAGGCTGGCGGGTGCAGAGGGATAGTGCAGGGGGTGGGGGGGATAGAAGGGAGGAGGTCACTATCCTGCAACTTCTATAGATGCTGCAGTGAAAACTGGGGCAGGTCCTTAGTTACTTCATTTCTCACTTTAGAGTTGTAGTCTCCGACTCTTTATCTTCATCTCTGTGTGTCTCAGTGTTTCTGCATCTCTTTCTCCATCCCCGTGTCTGTCTGCACCTCTGTCTCTCTGGGACTCTCTCTGTGTCTCTATCCCTATCACTATCTCTGTATCTCTGCTCTTTGTATTAGTTTAATTGCTTCTGTTTGCCTCTCCATCTGAGTGTCTCAGTGTCTATCTCCATCTCTGTCTCTGCATCTGTCTCTCTCTGTCTCTCCATCTCCATCTCTCCATTTCTCTCCATCTTGGTCTCTACCTCTGTATCTCTCCCCCACACACACACACCCCTGCTATTTTATGCTCCTGAATGCCAGACTCTAAGTTTCTTCTCTCATTTCTTCCCGTAAGGCATGATACATCATTAAAGCCCACACACACGCAAACCCTTAGAGTCCCTTCCTTAGATCCTGGGTCTGTTTTGAGACTGAGTGCTAATATCTTACAAAAAGCTTTGGGCTCCCGAAGAAGACACTACTAACAAATCTCAAATGACTATGGAGTCATGCCCAGCAAAAAGGCCGTGGCTGTGAGCTGGCAAGCTGGTGATCTACAAGTTATCATTGGGACAAGTCAACACAAGCTGCAAATCAAACCCTCCAGCAAGCCCCAGGGCTTCATGGTCTTGATCTTAATACTGTGTGAGCTGTACAGTATGAATGTGCAGTTCCATCTCATAATAACCTACGTTACAATGAAAGTATCAGGCAAACAGTGTGTCCCTTTGCCAAGTTTAAAATACAGTGTGTGTGTGTTTGTGTATGTGCTGGTATGTGTGTATGTGTTGGTGTGTGTATGTGTTGGTGTGTGTGTATGTGTTGGTGTGCGTGTGTTGGTGTGTGTATGTGTG
>JADRCH010000144.1:1924246-1950277 GCA_019843965.1 Rhynchomys soricoides | reverse complement strand
TATGTGTGTGTTGGTGTGTGTGTATGTGTTGGTGTGTGTGTATGTGTGTATGCATGTGTTTGTGTGTGTTCAAGTATATGGAATACCTATTTCCCTAAACATAAAATAATGCCCAGAGTGTGCTATCCCCAGGCAGAATGCTCAGGTGGCTGTCTCCACAGTCTCACTGCGCTGTGTGAACATCCCTTCCCCACCATGGAACAAGGCAATGTGAGCATTTTTCATGTGTAATTAGGCAGGGTAAGGTGATCCTGCTACTGCCGGCTGCCTCTGCCCTTGCCCTGAGAATGGCTTCCAGACTCCACCCCCATCTCCTCTGTCTAGACTCTACGTTGCTATTTTTCCCCTCCATCCTTAAAGCAGACTCCAATATAAAATGCCAAAAACAGAAGCTCTGTCCCTCTTTCTCATAAAGATGTGGGACAGAGCTAGCTCTGCCAGACGAGCCAGGGCCCCAGACTTTCATAAGACACGTGTTGTCTGAAGCTGACATTGAAGACTGTCCAGGCATTTCAATGGGTCATGAAACTTTTTCTTTTTTAAAAAATATGGTTTTTATTAAGAAAGCAAGCATTTCTAGAGAGGTGTGGTACTGGTTGGAAGTGGGGTGCTGGGAGGGAGCAGGAGGCCAGGAAGGCTGCTTCGGGGATTGGTGCTAAAGGGTGTGTGTCCTCTGATAAAATGGCTTTTGAGGGGTGAGGGACACCTTAGTCATTCTGTTACCAGGGGTGTGGCTTGTTGAATATGTTGTCTATTCATACTAAAACAGTCACATTAATAAAAGAAAGCAGAGACTCTTAGGGCACCATCTCTTCAATGAGGTTCTAGAATTCACACGCACCCCTCTCTAGGGGAGTGAAAGATCCAGAGTTTCTCTGATCAAAACCTTAAAAGCATCATGACCACATGAGATTCCAGGAAGCCGAGGCCAGCGGCTGAAGGGCCACAAAAGTAAGGTAAGCACATGCTGCGGCCTGTGAATTGTTATGTTTAGTCTCATCCAAAACTCCTGCAGCGTTTCCAGGGCTGTGACTACTTCCTTTCTGTTCTGGCTAGAACAAGCTTCTTCCCTATGCATTCAAGGAAGAGGAACCGGGGCTGCAGCGATGGCTCAATGCTTAAAAGCACTGGCTGCTCTTGTACAAGTTCGATTCCCAGCTCACAGCCCTCTGTAACTCCAGTTCCAGGGCATCTGCTGCCCTCTTCTGGCCTCTTCGAACACTGCATGCAAGTTGTGCACTGATCCATGTAGGCAAACACTCACACATGTAGAATGAGAACATTTTAAACTAAAAAAAAATGATAATATGGAGGAGCAACCCCCAGTAAGAGAAGGCGAGGTGAGGTGATACTGTGCTTGTCGAATATAACAAATACATTGTTTCTTTTTCCAAAGTTAGAAGCTGGATTTATTTCCCTCTGTCTTAGTCACTCTTCTGTTGCTATGAGAGCCAAGGCTGAGAGTTCAGTGTCTTGATCCACAGGCAACAGAAAGAGATGCAGATATTTAAACCTAAGAACCTTGTTGTAGTTTGTACGGTTAGCCCTGAAGGATCTGTTGCCAGTTTTGACAGTCAGCTTTAATTATCAACTTGACACAACTTACTACCTCCTGGGTAGACAGACTAATGAAGAATTATCTAGATCAGGCTGGCCTGTGGACATGTCTTTGATTGCTAACTGAGGTAGGAAGATTCGCTTCGGATGTGGGCAATACCAATAAGTTGGAGGAAGCTAGCCGAATGACAGTAGGCAGTCCGTTGGAAGCATCTGTTTCCTCTGCTCTTACTGTAGCCACAGGGAGGTCAGCTCTCTCGAGCACGGCTACTGAGACTTCTCCACAGGACTGGTCGGAATGCAGAACTATACAGAGCTCAGGCAGTCGGTCCTCCCAACTCCTCTGAAGCAGCTGATGCCAGCCACACTTTCAAGCACACGCTTCTCCTTTGGGCCTGTATGAACAGTGGGAAGATTAGCTGCCTAATTGTTTCTAATGTGATTCAGCAGTCGCTCAGTGGAAAGCAATGGCCCAACAGTAAACTAGAAGTTGCTACACCCAACGGTTTCCCAGAAAGTACAGCAAATGAGGAAAAGGGCCTGGAGACCCTTGTGATTTGGGAAAGTCCTCCAGTCTAAGGAGATGAAAGGCGCTTAGCAGAGGGGGAGGGGCCATGGAAGGAATGAAGAAGTGGTCCTGGGAGGCAGGGTGGCCAGGGAATGAAGAGGTCAGGCCGAAGTAACCTCACAGAGACAAGACATTTAGTGAGCCGAGATCTGGAAGGCTCCAGAAGTTTCTCTTGTAAATTTGCATCCAGATCTCTTAATGGCCTTCAGCTCCTGCTTTCTCTCTTCCTAGAGAGAGCACACAGCAAGGGGCATTCCTAGCTTTTTACTAACTGTGCACAGTCACACTTACTCAAAACAACTCCGGTTAAGGTCTAAATTCTGTCCTATCTATCTATCTACTTTGCAATTATTTGAAGCATGTGTCTTGAGGGTGTACTTGAACCACAGTGTGTGAGTGTGGAGTCAGAGAATGATTCTCTCTTTCTACCATTCAGGTCTCGGGGATGGAACTCACACCATCTGCCTTGTAGCAAGTGCTGTTCCTCCCTGAGCCTCCCTGTCAGCCCAAATTCTCAATTCTCCATTTAAGGAGAGAACAACAAAGACCCAGATTTGTGCTAAAAAGTTGTTTCAAATTTATTTTATTCATCTCTGTGATGGTGACTGTACTGGCTGGTTTTGTGTGTCAACTTGACACAAGCTGGAATTATCACAGAGAAAGGAGTTTCAGTTGAGAAAATGCCTTCATGAGATCCAGCTGTAAGGCATTTTCTCAATTAGTGATCAAGGGGGGAGGGACCTTTGTGGGTGGTACCATCCCAGGGCTGGTAGTCTTGGGTTCTATAAGAGAGCAAGCTGAACAAGCCACGGGAAGCAAGCCAGTAAGTAACATCCCTCCATGGCCTCTGCATCAGCTCCTGCTTCTTGACGTGCTTGAGTTCCAGTCTTGACTTCCTTTGGTGATGAACAGCAATTGGAAGTGTAAGCTCAATAAACCCTTTCCTCCCCAACTTGCTTCTAGGTCATGTTTGTGCAGGAATAAAAACCCTGACTAAGACTGTGACCCTTTGCTGTCAACTTGGCTGGATTTGGAATCGCCTAGGCAACACATCCCTGGGTGTGTGTGAGAATTTTAACTAAGGAAGAGAAATTCACCCTACACCTGGGTGACACTGTCCCATGGCCTAGGGTCCTGGACTGAATTCAGAGCAGAAAGGGAAGACGTGAACAGAGCACCAGCATTCATGGCTTTCTGCATCCTGACTGAAGGGAAAGTGACCAACCTCTGGGAGTGTTTGTTTAGGCTGGTTTTGTAGGGGTGACTCTGTCTTACACTCCTGTAGACTGAGAGGATGCTGCCTCTCCAGACGAATCCAGTGTCTGTTATCTACCTGTTCTCTACCTGGTGCTACATGCTGCCGGGCTCTGTACCTGTGCACTGAGTGTCTGAATGAGTGTAGCCTTTCTCCAGGTGGTACCAGATCCACCAACTGGGAACTGGAAAAGTGTGCAATGACTGTAAACCCCAGGCTGGTCTGTTTATGGGACTCCTCCGGCTTGGTTCCTGAGGTCAGAAAAGATGGCCCCTCAGCTAAAATCCTCACAGCACCTTTTGCTGTGTACACTCCGTCTTGCATAGATAGCCTTTGTGAGGATTGACGGGCGGGTGCCAGAATTTTCATTAAGGAAGTCAGTTCCTAGAACACAAATCCTACGTGGCTGAGCCGCTATTGTGCCAGGGCAGCATAGTGGGCATGAGGGCTCTGCAAGCCTCTTCAGTCTCTCCTTTGTATCTACCTAGAGCTTCCTATCGCCATGGCCCTTAATCCAGCTCCTCACAGTGTGGTGACCCCCAACCAAAACATTATCCCATTGCCAGTTGATAACTGTAATTTTGCTACTGTTATGAACTGTAAATATCTGATATGCAGAATGTCATGACCCACAGGCTGAGAAGTGGTTTAGACTGTCACTAGTGGGCAGGACAGTGCCCTCTGTGTTGGTTATGCTTTTCTTTCTTTTTTCAAATTTTGTTTTATTTTATCGGATATTTTATTTATTTACACTTCGAATGTTATTCTCTTTCCCCGCTTCCCCTCTGGAAACCCCCTATCCCATCCTCCCTCCCCCTGCTTCTATGAGGATGCTCCCCCACCCACACACCCACTTCCATATCCCCACCCTGGCATTCCCCTACACTGGGGCATCGAGCCTTCACAGGACCAAGGGCCTCTCCTCCCATTGATGTCTGACAAGGCCATCCTCTGCTACATAAGAAGCTGGAGCCGTGGGTCCCTCCATGTGTACTCTTTGGTTGGTGGTTTAGTCCCTGGGAGCTCTAGGAGTCTGGTTGGTTGATATTTTTGTTCTTCCTATGGGTTACAAACCCCTTCAGCCCTTTCAGTCCCCCTAACTCCTCCATTGGGGACCCCATGCTCAGTCCAATGGTTGGCTGTGAGCATCCGCCTCTGTATTTGCCAGACTCTGGCTGTAGGATGTGACCATGGCCCCAGGAGAAAAGAGATTTTTTTTTTTCAACAGCTTTGTTATTCATCAGGAAACGTTGAAGTGTCTATTTTTTATTTCCTAAATGATGTTCACAGATTCTTCTGAATTTTGGTGGGAAATTTTGGCCAAATAGAGGCTAAGAGACCAGCTCCATGCTTCTGCCCCAGTTAAAAGGAGGAGAAATTAGACCCCAGGAAAATCTGTTGATGGTTTTCACTGTGGTATAACATAGGAATCTGTCCAACCTGCATCTTCAGTTCCTCATCTGCCAAACATGTGGCCGAGGACCCCGTGTGAGCCACCACGGGAACAGCAGTCTACAGTGCACACTACGCCGTTGCAAGGCTCAAATTCTGCACACTGGGTTTTTTTTCTTTTCTGTTCACAGAAGAGAGCACAAGGCCAGAGCTGTTTTCAGAAGACTGAGTAGCTCTCATTTAAATTATTCAGAAGTTGTATTTGGCTGGCTGTTGAGCTTCATTCTTAAGCTGGGATCACTTCCAAGAATTGTTTTTTTTTTGTTGTTTGTTTTGTTTTTTATAAAGCCCAATGACTTTGGTAGCTGAAGAACGGAGCCACCTTCGTGTGTGAGCCCACAAAACTGTCAGTAACACCACAGAAGAGGTCTGGAGTAGGTAGTGGTGATGTGGTCTGGGTGGGTGATGGGCACCCGCTGGGACTCGGCCACAGGGTAGGCAAAGAAGGAGGGGGACTTGCTGAAGAGGACGTAGTCTTGGTGGCTTTGTCTGGGTTAGGATGCTGTCCAGAGTGCACCCCTTTCATCCCAACTGCTTCTGGCAAGTGGATAGTAAAATGTACCTACTCATTAGCAATTTGGCACCTAATTGTGGGCCCAGGGAAATTCATTCCTGGGGATCGGCTCACATTCTCTTTTCTTTGGAGCTGGGCTGTGAGGGCTGTGTTCCAGGGGGGTCATTCACCAAATATGAGTATAACTGAGCAGAACTCTGGGTCTGATTGATTAATGGGATTAACACAAAGTGGTTAGTTTGAAGTCAGAGCAGGGAGGGTGATTAGAGAGAGAGAGAGAGAGAGAGATGGCTTTATAGTTTTGTCTTCATTACCAGTGTATTTTAATCCAAGCCAACGTAGACTCGATTTAATTCATCTCAACCCAATTTAAAAAACATTTATTCAGTTTTATTCAGCATCTCCCATGTGCCAGGATCTGAGAGCACCAAGATAAATAAGGCAAAATGGAGATACACATAATCACTAGCATGTGCTGAGCTGTGTAATGAAGGAGCGTGTGAATGGCCCCGGAACGCAGCACACCCTGCCATGCTGACAGAGTGTGAGATCCCAAGTTCTGTTGTTGGCGACCCTTACTCCTGCTGTCTCTCCCATTCACGGACGGACAGACGTGTTCCTCATCCTCAGTACCATCTGGGTTCATGCTACCCTGGGTACTGTGCCCACTGCTGAGGGCAGCCTGCTCTCTGTAGCACATCAGCCTTATAGCCATGGTCACCCATGGGTGGCACAGGGCTGCACCCTCCACTATTTGTTCTTCTCCTCTAGTTTCTGCCCTCTTTGGCTGAAAATTAAGAGCTGCAGGGGAGGGAAGAGTCAGGGGGTGTGCAAGGGAATGGCTGAGCCATGCATGCTTTGATGGTGAGAGCTGGAAGCAGCAGTAATAGAAAGTCATGGGTATTTTCAGGTGGCAGGTGACCTGGACACCATCTTCTCTGGCCCTCAGATGGGCTCACAAAGCCCACTTCTCCTCAGTGACGGGATTCCAGGTCCTCCTGGGTCTCTATATCATTATCTGGGCTCCCAAAGCCCAATCCTGGCCGTGGCACCTGGCCCTTGCCAACTCTTAGGTCATGTTTGCAACCTCTCCTACTTGCAAAGTAGGTGCCAAAGTTTCAGTGCTGTGAAGTGATGGTCTGGATTCACAGAGACTCTAAGACAGCTGCTGTGGTTGGTGCTTCTTCTGGTTTCCATAATGAGCAGACGTGTAGTGTGTGTCTGCGAATGCATATGTGTGCATGTGCATGGGTGTGTGCATGTGTGTGTCCATGTGTGTGCATGTGCATGTGGGTGCATGTGGGTGTGTGTGTGTGCGCATGTGGGTGCATGTATATGTATGTGCGTGTGTGTGTGTGTGTGCATGTGGGTGCATGTGTATATGTGGGGTGTGTGTGCATGTGTGTGTGTACATGTGCGTACATGTGCATTTGGGTATTGTGAGTGCATGTGGGTGTGTGTGCATGAGAGTGCGTGTGCCTGTGGAGGACAGAGGGTGACCTTGGGTATCACTCCTTACATGCCATTTACTTTTTTTTTTAAATTTTGAGAAAGAGCCTCTCTCACTGGACCTATAACCCCACCCCATCCCGATTATGTTGGTTGACCAGGCTCAGAGATCCTTTCTCTGCCTCAGCTGTGCCAGGATTACAAGTGTACATCACCACTCTCAGATTCTTTGTGAGTTCTGGGGACTCCAGCTCAGGTCCTTACATTTGCATTATAAATAACTTTACTGGGACATCTCCCTGCCCTGTCAAGAGCAGACTGCAGACAGGGTCTGGGTTCAGGTAGCTCACTGGAAAGTGACTCCAGGAGATGAAGAGTAGGGAGCAGAAAAGAGTGAGAACTGATGGTAAGAACACTGGAGCTGGCTATCCTGCCCCTCCAGTGGGCCCTTGAACATAAGCCTAGGATGCCCCGTAGGATCTGTGGAGACTCCACTCTGGTCCTATGTGGTACAAAGAACTGGGACTACTGTCCTTTCAAGAGTTGAAGCTGTAGGCCACCAATCCCTGCCACTGCTGATGGTGTCAGTAATGCAGACGAAGACTGCGTTAGAGAATCCAGGAACTCGGATGCTCAACAGGAGAAGCCAGTGATATGTGAGGGAATGACTATTGCAAATATGAACAAGCTGAGAGGCAAGCCACTGGCATCCAAGACAGAAACTCAACCTGCAGGTTAGCAGGAGGTGTGTGAGTTTGGGTTGTGTAGAGTCCTATCTGAGGTTTGAGATGTAACCAATTAATCCATAGACATTCTTTGTGATGTGTTCTGATTCTGATGGTGAGCAAGATGGTAGGCAAGAGGTTATTATAGAAAGAGAAGGGACAAGCCTGAGGACGTGCGGATGTGTGGCACAGAATGACAGCTGGTAAACCACAAAAGTCGTCTCCTCAGGTTGTGGTGGACTCCGCTGCCCACACAAAGGAGTATTCACAGATCGTGATTTATATCTCAGTGTATGAGAGAAAGGTGTGTGTGTGTGTGTGTGTGTGTGTGTGTGTGTGTGTGAGAGAGAGAGAGAGAGAGAGAGAGAATGTGACTCCAAGCAAAACATTAGCTTCACAAGAAAAATCTTAAGAGCTTTTCATTGTGCCTGTGTGCAGGGGTGGAGTGGAGAGATAGCCCAGCAGTTAAGAGCACTGGCTACTCTTCCAGAGGTCCTGAGTTCAATTCCCAGCAACCACATGGTGGCTCATGGCCATCTATAATGGGATCTCATGCCCTCTTCTGGTGTGCAGGTATACACAGAGCACTCATACATAAATTAAATAAATATTTTTTTTTAAAAAAATCTTTTCATTAGATTCAATAAACAGTCTCCTCTGGCAGGACCAGGTAATCCCTGACAAGATGCCTGATAACCTACCTCTGCATCTCTTTCCAAGATGTCAGGTGTGAGGTATCCAGGGATACATGGCAACATTTCTTACGCTGTCTATGATGAAAACCTGATATCCAGTATGGGGCTGATGGATACTTTGCAAAATATGAAAACAAAGTTACCAGAAAGAAATTAAAAGAGGCACATGAAACCCAAGCTTGAATTTTTTATTATTAGGTTGAATGAACATAAAAGCTCTCTGTCAGACTACTATAAATGTTTTTCCATACTTACTGTCAATTTCTGGACTTATCTTGTCATAACTGGTAAAAAATTCTGCAGACTGGTACAGAGCCAGGGACCACACTGGGAGTAGCTCCCTCTCTGGAGGGAATGATGTCCTCAGACTCAGTAGGCAGTAGTCTCTAGGGAAAGCCTCTTACCCTTTTGGATTTTATTCAGTCTACATCAGTGGGATGCTCTGGGGGTTGTCCTGGCACTTTCTGGCATATCTGCTGGTGACTGCACACCAAGGCTTGACCACACCTCTACCCAACCTACGGAACCAAAGGTTGACTTACACGGTTGGCCATGGACTTGCCCCCTTGCAGCAGTCCTGATGGGGGCTCAGCTCAGGCCTTTCCCCTCTTCCTGGCTCTGGACTTTGGGTGCTTCCAGGGTACTTGCTCAAGATTTGGATGAACAGCTGCCCTGCTTCAGAGCATTGCTCTCACCTACTTCTCATCTCTAGGCAGAAGCCAAAGAAGGCTTCTGAGACTCACCCTTTTGTGGCTCTCTGTTCTTTACTTTGTTTATCTCAACCTTCATGGATTTCTGAAAAAGTCTTTCTCTGTGTTTTTCTCTCCTCTTGAGTCTAATCTCACTAGTCTTATCTTGATGATGGGTGATACTCTCCTTTGCCTCCACCATGGGAACCCTGGGCTTGTGAAGGCCTCCAGGAAGGCAGAGTCTTGGAGAGATACAGCTCACTCTGGGGCAGTGCACCCTGGCTTTCTTCTGTAAGAAGTCCCAGCCTCTCCTTCTCCACCAGTAGCAAGTCTCAGGGAGAACAGCATCCTCTGCAAAGCAAGTGGCAGCCTGGGAACTCTCAATTCACCACCCTAGCAAGCTCACCTGAAATCTGACCAACACACTGAAGGTAATACAAGATGGGACCCAAGCCAGGTGGCTCAGGGAGATGCATGGTAAAGCCAGAACAGGTGGGGGCAGGAAAGAAGTGGCTCTGGGCTACCACAGAGACACCAGTAGGAAAGCCAGAATAAAGGAAGATGCCAAACTGGGCATGTGTTGGACACTTTTCTTTTTTTTAAGATTTATTTATTTTATGTATATGAGTACACTGTAGGTATCTTCAGACACACCAGAAGAGGGCACCAGATCCTATTATAGATGGTTGTGGGACACCACGTGGTTGCTGGGAATTGAACTCAGGACCTCTGGAAGAGCAGGCAGTGCTCTTAACTGCTGAGCCATCTCTCCAGCCCATGCTGGGCACTTTTAAGACCTGGGTTTACCTCTTGGCTTACCTGCTTTGTGAACTTGGAGTCGTATCAGCGTTTCAAGTATGATTCCTGGCTGCCACTGGGTAGACAGCTAAAGGGGACAGTGAGGACGAGATCCCAAGGTTCCAAGATTTTGTGACTGAGAGAGGAGGTCATTAATGATAAAAAGAAAGGATTCTGGCTCAGTGGCTGCCTGGAGACAGGGCTTTATTTTCATTTATTTATTTATTTATTTATTTATTTATTTATTTTTGTATATGCATATGTATTTGTGTGGGGGGGTACATAAGTGAGTTTGAGTGTAAATGCACAAGCGTGTGTGTAGAGGTCAGAGGTCAACCTCGCGTGTCATCTGTCTGGCTGTCCTCCACTACTTTATGTCACTGTTTGATTTCACGTGTACAGGTGATTTGCCTACATGAATGAACAATATGTATGTGCAGTGTCCACAGAAGTCAGAAGAGGGCGTCAGTCTCCAGGAACGAGAGTTACAACTGATTGGGGGCTGTCTAATAGATGCTGGGAATCAAACCTGTGTCCTCTGGAAGAGCAACCAGTGCTCATAACTGCTGAGCCATCTCTCCAGCTCCCATCTTGGTTTTCAGAGACAGAGTTTATCTCTCTGGCCTGAACTAGCCAATACCACTGGCCCGGCTGGGCAGAAAGCCCAGCTCAGGAATCATCTGCCTCCACCTCCCTAGTGCTGGTCCTGCAAGCAAATGTCATCACACTTATCTTTTCAAGCAAGCACTTTACTAGCTAGTGTCTTCCATCCTCGGGGTGTGTTTTAAATTCACTCACCTAGAAATGTCCGATTAGGTGAAGAATCTGCAATGTTTTCACCGTTGACTCAAGGGCTGTAATGTCCATAGCTGTCACCATACAACTACTGAGGACTTTCAAAACATTTATCCATGGCACCATCTGATCTCCCTGTTCCCTGGGGCTCTGGCTCATGAGACTTGAGAAAGGACTCCAGAAGATGGACATATCTTAGATGCTCCCAGGTGATTGGAGATGGAGGCCAGACTAGACTGTTATTCTCCACCCAGGCTAGATGGATGTGGGATGGACTGGAGGACATCCTTGGGATCTGATAAGGAGAGTGTCAAGAAGTGTGTGCAAAGGGTTTGTTGTAGTTAGAACTTTACTGCTGTGAAGAGACACCATGACCACAGCAAGTCTTATAAAGGACAACCTTTAATTGGGGCTACAGTGTCAGAGGTTTCATCCATTATCATCATGGCAGGAAACATGGCAGCATGCAGACAGACATAGTGATAAAGGAACTGAGAGTGCCACATCTTGATCAAAGGCAGCAGCAAGAGACTATGAGCTTAAGCATAGAAGGCCTCAAAGCCCACCCCCACAGTGACACACTTCCTCCAAGAAGGCCACACCTCCTAAAGTGTCACTCACTGTGGGCCAAGCGTAGAAACACATGAGTCTGTGGGGACATACCTGTTCAAAGCACCACAAGGTTTACCCAGGAGAAGTGGCATTTTACCACCTGTCAATTAGTACATGAAGATGAATTACACCTGACTTTCCCTGGGAAGTCCTGTATTTAGCTAAGGTATTACTTTCTGTTGCTGTGATAAACTATCATGACCAAAAGTAATTTATGGAAGAGTCTATTTTAGCTTATGGTTTCAAGGTTGGGAGTTCCATAATGACTTGGAAGGCGAGGAAGCAGAAGGCTAAGGGACCACATCTAGTCCCAGAAGCAGAGCAAGGCTATAAAACCTCCCAGCTCAGCCCTAGCAGTGATGGCCTTCGTCCCGCCAGGCTCCACCTCACAAAGGGTCCACAACTTCCCAGACAGCACCACCAACTGGGGACCCAGTGTTCAGATATGAGTAGGGGACATTTCTCATTCCAACTACTACAGCAAATCTAGGCCGTTCATGTCAGCCGCATTCAATGCCTAGGGACACCGGGCCCCAGTCAAGTAGCTTCTACCTATCTGCCCCAGGTCATGTGATGGACAAGAGCTGGACCCCTGTTCTTGAACATGGCAGGTAGATGTGAGAGCGTTATGTTTGAGTCGACCCTTGGCCCACTCAGATTGTACCATCATCTATAGCCACATATTTTACTACCCAGAGAACTAGATAAAGCGATTAAGAAGTGGGTTTTACTTGTGTTACCATACTGTGTCAATATGTGTATCAACACAAAATCACTGAGAAGAAATTGTCTCAACCTCCTAAAGAAATAACTGTTTTCATCTCGAGGGATCATGTTATTAAAGTTCACGAGACGTGACCGGTCTGTTACAGATAGTGTTGTCATACTAGCTAAAACGTCAAGTGAAGTGTCCAAATGTAGTCATCAGAAGGGCTAGGGTAAATCCTCTTGTACTCTAGATAATTCCATTTTAAAAATACAAATGGAGCCTTGGGTCTCTTTCTCATAACCCCTGTCACCAAAGCTCATTGACAGATGTACAATGTGTTTCACATCAGCTTGCTTTGTGCACTATGCAAGTTGATAGGAATTATGCATTATGCAATTTTACGGACAAGTTTGTGGTCACCATGTGTTATTGGGAACTGCTGTGCAGGCTGCAGACAAATTGCCTCTGAGACAGACACAGGGGAAGCCTTGCATAGGACTAGTTTGTAAGGGCACAGAACATCCCAACCTGTTGTGGATTGCCCTGGTGCTGTCTGTATTTTGATGCTAATTCTGCTTCACATGAAGTCACCTGAGTAGTGATTCACTCCTCACTCCTCATTCTAGGTAGCTCCTCTTGGGAAAGCAGAATTATCATCAAAGTGCAGACAGCACCAGGGCAATCCACAACACCAACCTGACTCCTTAGCTGTTTCTAATAACACACCAGTAATGCTGAGGGACTCCCCTTAGGGACTGTACCCTTCTTTCATTGAAGGTCATCAGATATTGGGGAGAGAGACCAGGGATGCCACTTAAGTGACCCTGATCTAGCTTTCTGATATTGTCATCCTTTGTCTGGTGGTGTCTGTGTGATGGCCACCAGAAGAGGCTGTACTTGGCATTTGAGGGAGAAGGACCTCCCTTAGCGATGCTAAACTTCATCCAAGCTGGACCTGTTTCCAGGATAGAGAGCAGCCCCAGTTGGTCCAGTAGGGACTGTGGGAAAGAACTCAGGCATCCAAAGCCAGTGCATTTCACATGCTAGCAATCCTCAGATGGTACTGTCTGCCACACTGGAGCTGGCTGATGACCCCCATGTGCCAGTGTGAGAAGCCACACTGCAGACCTCAGCTGAAACTGAGATTTCCTCCCTCATGAGTATTTATTGCAGGGGGGGGATAGCTACCCTTCCCATATTTAACACATGCAAGCACAGAGCTGCTGGGTCATAAAGTGAGCTCAAAGACGCCCGGGCAAGGACAATAAAGACCAGACCTTCCAAAATGATAACCAGGGTTTTATAACTCATAATGTCATGCCTGCTGTATTAAAAGTGGAAGACTTTTTGAACTGCAACTTTTACATACCAATCCAATAGTTCTTCCAGCTTTGAAATACCCCCAATTTGAATTTTATAGGGATTATTTTTATTATAGGTAAAACAATTAAATCTCCATATTGAAGGACATAAACCTTTTAAGGCCCTTCTTAGACTATCAAAAGAAAAGGACGCTTATATTTAACAGGTGTGACAACCCAGTCCAAGACACTCTGCTGAAAAGGAACTCGATATTACCCAGTGACAAATGCTTAAATTAATCCAAAACATCTTTTTGGATAAAAGGGGTCTTAAAAAGAATTAGACGGACCACAAAACTTTATATAGGAAGACGACCATCTCCTGGGTGAGATCCTTAAAAATACTAATTCTGCTGGAATGTGTCAAGCAGTGTTCCTCAAAGCCTTCCTTTTAAGTAATGTTTTAACTTAATTGGAGTGGCTGCGTCCGTCTGCCGTGTGTGGAGAGTGAACCCATCTGCATTGCTGTGTCCCCTGACCTCACAAATTAACTTACTGACTTATTCTATCCAAACTTATTTCCTCTGATCTGACCTCAACCATCCATCACACTGACAACACTGCGGTCCTGGTAGGGCTTAGATGAGCTGAGGCTGCTTTATAACTACGAGGTGAGCCATCTGAGGAGACGGTATAGAAAGAAGGTCTGTACCATCTGTGCCAAACTGGGGTCTGGATGCTAAGGTCCTTCAAAGTTAGGGATCACAGCTTTGTGAAAAGGCTCAGCATGGGTGATCCTTCCTTCCTTCCTTCCTTCCTTCCTTCCTTCCTCCCCTCCATTCCTTCCTTCCTTCCTTCCTTCCTCCCCTCCATTCCTTCCTTCCTTCCTTCCTCCCCTCCCTTCCTTCCTTCCTTCCTCCCCTCCATTCCTTCCTTCCTTCCTCCCGTCCATTCCTTCCTTCCTTCCTCCTGTCCATTCCTTCCTTCCTCCCCTCCATTTCTTCCTTCCTTCCTTCCTCCCCTCCATTTCTTCCTTTCTCCTTCCTCCCCTTCCTCCCTCTTTCTCTCCATCCCTACTTCCCCCTCCCTCCCTTCCTCCCTTCCCTTCCTTCTTCCTTTCCCTCCCTCCACCCTTCCTTCTTTCTGCTCCCTCTCCTCCCCTATCCCTCCCTTCCTTCCTCCCCTTCCTCTTCTCTTCCTCTCTTCCTTTCTTCTCCCTCCCTCCTTCTTGCTTCCTTTCCCCCCTCCTCTTGTTTTTGTTCTTTCCTTTTAAGGGATCCCCTGTGTCTAAAGGACCTTTTGGAGAAAGGGAGGAAGGGTAATGGGGGGGGGGAGTTCACAAATGAAACTTTGTTGATTATATTTTATGGCTTGTGTTTGGTGAAATTGTCATTGTCTCTGTTCAGTGGTGGCTCTTTGTTTTTTAGACAGTGTCCATTTGTCACTGAGCACCCATGCTACACTCGGCTGTCATTTTATGTATCATTATTATCCTGGGGGCTACTGAGGACTGAGAGCTGGACCAGGGCAGCAATCAGTTAAGAAACAGAGGCCCTCTGCTCCCTGGGCTCCCAGCTCCCCAGATGGGTTCAGAACCTGTTTACTTCACAGAGCCCCCCTAAATGTTAAGGGATTCCTGCAGCAAGTTTTATAAATTAACTATCAAGAGAAAATATACAGTGAGAGGATTTGATCCAGAATAACTGGATGACAGAAATAAAGAACCAAAGTGCACATTTGATAATTAAGGGGAGAGTCAGGGTGAATGTTTTTAAGACCCCATGAAGGATGACATTGTAAATCATGAGTTATTGGGGCTGAGGATTTTGCTCAGTTCGAAGAGTGCTTGGTTCCTGCTCACTATGTTCTGGGTTAGGTTCTGGGTATATGAACACTCCTAGCATTGGGGAGGGAGACATAGGAAGTCAGGGATCTTCTCAGCTACATAGTAAATTTGAGGTCATCCTGGGCTACATTAGCATGTTACAAACAAACAAACACTGTTACCAGTGAGCACAGGACAGTAAAGGACTAGGCAGCTGATGATGGGAAGGAAGAGAGATACCAGCCCATCACTAACTTTGACTGTGCATTCTGACCTTTGAGTCACTGTCTTACCAAGCAGAGGATGTGCGTACACTGGAAACTTTGTTTTCAATGCTAATTTTTATTGCTCTCTCTTGTCCACCCAGGGAGAGGTAAGTTTGTATCTGAACTATTATGACGGGGCAGCTAGTCTAAAAAATTCCTAGCAATTTCATGAAAGAGGACAGTTTTACAGGCAAATACTTTGTTGTCTAGTTAGATCAGTGAGCTCATTTTGGCATCTGTGAGGTTAAATGTCACACTAGAACCCATAAGTTTTGGAATAGGCAATATTGGTATTCAACTGTCTAGATTCACTTTTATTTTTTTTTTCCCTAGCAAACTCAGAGACCTGAAGGTTTTATTTATTTTTAATTTTTAAAAAATTTTTTATTTAACTTCCCTAGTGCCTAGGGAGGAGCCTGCTGGTTCTGCCCACAGACAACCATAAGCCTGACCCAGACTTGGGGGTCTCTCTGTGTTTTTTCTTCCCTCTTTCTCTCTCTCTCTTTTTTTTTCTATTATTTTGGCAGACTTTTTGGAATGTCTGGGAGCTAAGGGCTTTGCTTCATGGAGCAGAATTCTGAAGCAAGAAAAAGAGAAAGTTATAGACTAAACCACAGAAAAGTAAACAGTCTGCAGTTAAAATAACTCCACTTTCATTGAAAACACCCCTCCGTCACAATCGGACTTCTGTGTGCTATGCTCAGTAAAACGGCATGTTAATAGCGCCCAATTAATAGATTATGTAGCGTAGCCTTAAAAGTTGAAGGAGTTTTAATTACTATTTTTCAAATTAAAAGAGTGCTTATTCGCCTCCTTCCCTGGGGCGGGGGGGGGGGGGGTGCGGGCGACTGCGACTTAGCTTTCTTTCTGGCTGTTTGCTGAAATTCTTGGCTGTTAAAGTGAGTCGAGGGAGGGAAATGGGTAGTTTTCAGTCTGTCGGAATGGGGACAACATGCAGGAGGGTGCTGGGGGATCAGTTTCTAGAGACCTCGCAGACACGGTGGTCTTGAAGGTCCCGACGCCCACGGGACAGGAAGACAGAGAAGGAGCATCAGGTAAGTGGGACTCTGGGATTTTGATGTCCGAATTCATTGCTGACCTAGACGTCTGAGGGGCTGTAACCTTGAGCCCTAGAACGAAGGAACAGAGCCCAGCCTCAGCTGTCACCAAGCTTGTCTGTACCTCCCAGCATCCTGGCATCCAGCTCCTCCCAATGCAGATCCCTGATCTCAGCAGCTGATAGTTCCTGGATTCTTATTAAAGGTGACCCGTCAGCACCCACGTCTCTTCTTTCCCTGGGTGAAACGTGGGCAGACTTTTCCGTTAGCATCCAAGGCAGCCCAAGGGTTGTTTTAAACTTCTGCAGACGCACGCACTTGAACTTTTATGTTGTAACCAGACCGGGTAAAAATTACAATACTGCTTCTTAAAAGCAGTCAGGACTTTGGAGGAGCCGCACCTCCGTGGCGCCACTTCCCAACAGAGCCCCGCCGGGTCCCCTTGCATCCCCCGTTCGTTCTGTTCTCTTTGCACAGCTGAGCTCCCGAATCGCATCTGGGTTCTTCTCTGCTGGACAGTCTCCGTGCGGCGGCGGCAGATGCTCCCTCTGTTCTGCTGGTCCGTCTAAGCTCTCCTCTCTTCCTCCCTGCAGCCTCCCTTCCTCATCTTCCTCTTCCCCATCACTCAGCACTGCTTACTGACCCTGCAAGGGGCGCGCCTTCTAAACCTGCCCCTGGACACGAGCCTCCTGGCATTCAGGGACACGAGTGCACGCAATCAGGCCACATAGAGGATCTCCATTCACACTTGGCCCACGCGCACTTGCACCTGGTCCCCACATCCCGCGCATCCGCCCCGCCCCCAAGCACACTCCAGGCTTGCCCCGGCAGCCTCGGGCCAGCCCTACTCAGTGATTGGCGGAAGCCAGAGCTTCCCCAAGGCCCGCGCTACACCAGGAGCTGAACCACTCAGCACCCTGAGAGTCAGTGCTGCCTGGCCCGGCCCGGCCCGGCCCGGCATGTGCATGGGCACACGCAGGCGCGGACACGCGCGGGCACCCACGAGCTGGACAGACCCTCGTCTGTCGGCAGCACCGGGCTCTAGGTAAGTCCTCCATGTTCCGTGGTGGTAGTGTCCTTCGGAACCACAGTGGCCAAGAGGCCGTGGGCTTGTCAGTTCCAGCAAGTGTTGGGACAGAGATATGCGCATGTGGGAGGCAGTCTGTGGGTCACAGCTGGTGGGTGACATCTGGGTGAGTGTACCGGAGAATGCTATCCTTTGAACTACAGAGCTGTGCCCTCCTCTCCCAGGGTCCCTCTTCACCTCTGCAGCCTGCGCTCCCAGATAAGTTGAGCATGTTTACCAATGCAGCTGTAGTTTCTTTTCTTCTGAAATCCCACTTACATTGTTACACGGTAGACAGATGTCTGTGACAGGCGCTCCACCAGCGTTGATTTTAGCATAAGGCTTAAATGTTATTATTAGTGGTTTAAAATCTACCCGAAGGACGCGAGATTTTAACGCAGATGTGGATTTCACTAATTCTTTGTGGATGTAAAGATAATTTCGTTTATTCTCATGACCAGACTGTCGTAGATGCCAAAGACTTCACAGTGCACATGCCTATAACTTTGAAGTGTGGGGAAACTTCCACCCTGGGCAACACACTCGGGTGTAGAGTAGAGTGGCTACTGAGTCCTTTCAAGCATCTTCCATTTGCTCCAAGGAGTTGCAGCCCCTGGACCTAAAGCTATGACATTCTTAGAAGTAACCGGTTTAGGGGCCCTTCCCTAGCCAAGGACTGTCGGCATACAGAAGTTAGATAAAACCCCTACCAGACATATGACTTAACCCACTGGTGTCTAACAGTGAGCTACTTATATAGAAACAATAATTTTGTGGCACACAGGATGTGATGTACCAACTTGTGGCTAATAGATAAAGTTTTAAAATTCTCAAGCAAAGCTATATGAACCGACGACACATCACAAATGCTCTTTGTGGTTTTGGAAAAACTCTAGTCTGATTTGTGTCCTGGGCTTTTGAGACATGTCGCCAAGCTAGAAAGAGAGAATTCTAAGTTTGGGAATATTTGTTAATGGATATAAAAATTCTAGTACCACTTAAAATTACCAATCTTGTAACTTCAGGCTTGATGCCATTTTTGTTTTTTAAATTCTAGGTAGAATTGTAACACATTTCACATTTATTATTTTCACAAGCCCTTGGTGACTAAATCCAACCAGTTCAGTTAAGATTTTTAAAATCATTGTTTCTCGTAGGATGGCTGGGATCACAGAGCTGCATGCGCACCTGTGTGTAAGCATCCTCCCCCCTCTTTTGCAGGATTTATGTGATATTGAATAAAAACTTTGTTGAGATTCTCATCTTTTAAAAACAAAACAAAACAGATGTTTTATACATGGTAAAGATGCCAGTGTCATAGCAGATTTATGACTAAGAAGTAAGTAATACCTGAGACATGTCCAAAATGATTTTAGCTTACCTCCTAATCTAGTCTTGCATGGTGTGTGTTTATTAAACACACCTTGTACCAGAACTGGACACTTCCTTTCCTAAAAGAAATGTTAGCTCTGATTTTTCTTGTTCATTATCTTAACAAAAAACCAAATAAATCAAATCAAAGGGAGCATTTATTTCCAGATACACAGGAGCAAATGTTTCAAAAACCCTTTCCTATTCCCCTGTGACAAACACTCCCAGGTTTACACTGGTCGTCGGACCCAGGGTGGTGGCGTAACAGTCAGGTTGAATCAGTGTCTTGCTGCCAGCTCTGTCACAGGTCTCCATGCAGGACATGTTGATAGAGAGGGACACCTACATCTTTCTAGGGAGACTTATCAGGGCTGGGGATTGCGGGGCTTAAACACAGCGTTAAGTCATATAAGAAGCCCTGCTTTGTGATGCTGAGCTCACTGCTGTCTCTATAAGTGTGGGTATCTTGTTCCCTGGCTTATTCCATCTTCTCTGCAGGATGCTCCATTGTGGTGGGACACACCACACGCGACTTTGGCTGCTTTTCTGTGTAAGTACAGACTCTCCCACGGAGGCAGTACCTTTGAGGCACACACTGTTTATGCTCTACACCTTGATTTTGAGACGCTTTAAAGCAGGCTCAGTGGTCGTAAGAGAAATGAGATGATGCACTCGAGGTATTTAAAAAGAAAGGAGGCAAGCACTCCGTGGCCCTGGTGAGGTCTGTTGATACCGGAGTGGGTGGTACACAAGAGGGCATAGCTTCATGTTTAGCATGTGCCATCAGTATTTCCCACACCCTTCTTCATGAGCAGCTGTTAACTGTTAATATACATCGTGCTATTGGACCTCTCTGGTGGGTCCCATCAAGGCAGTTATTGGAGGTAACCAGAGAATCCTGTTTATTTACACTCGTGTGAACAGGTTTTGCAGAATATCCAGGGGTGGGCTCCCCCCTTCGATATTAAAATTTATATCAGACACTTTAGTATCACAGAGAGAGAGAGAGAGAAGATTTGGTACTCCACGTTCGTGAATCTAGGGCCTTAGTGCGGGCAGGCGGGCAGGCGGGCAGGCGGTCGAAAACTAAAATTACTTTCCTAAATTTAAGCACAAGTAAAATGTAGACGACAGCAAGAAATTAAAGGGTGTGTCTAAAAACGGAGCTCTCTGTCTAAGTTCTGGATCTGAACTAACTTTTGAGGTCTCCCTTTTTCGTAGTAGCTGGTCATAGGCAAGAAGGCTCCCATGTTCAAGAAGCAATCATTTAATGCCTGAAGGATGCAGTATACATCAAAGTGTGTGCAGGAAGATCAGGAATGCTCGACAGGCTGCATGTGAGAAGCTAACCTGCAAGAGTGTGAGACAGGCTACTTAGATGAGGTCACCTAAGACTTAAACATTCTGATCTAGGAGAAATAGGCAGCAGATCAGACCTGGGGTGAACTGTAAGCATGCTCGAAGGGATTCTGAAACGTAGCTGTTCCGTGTAAAACGCAACCCTTGCTTTTGAACTGGTTAACTGAAAAGAGGGTTTCCATATGTGTTCTCACTTCAAGTGTGACTCTGCAGGGCTAATATTTTTTTCTAGTAATTCTTTCTGCAAAACAAACGAGAGAGAGAGAGAGAGAGAGAGAGAGAGAGAGAGAGAGAGAGAAACCCACACCATTCCATTGCATGGGTAACAGCATGACAGCCGATCAAGGAAGACTTCTGAGAAATGAATCGCTCGTTTTCACACTTCTGAGCTGTTTGGCAAAGCTTCCCAAGTTTTTAAAGAAACTGAAGAGGTTTTGTGCGGAGGGGAACAGAGCAGAGAGGTCTCATTCAGTGATGTCGTCGTCGTCTTTGTCATCTTATTTTCAGTAAGCCGTGTTCCTGGCTATTTGTGTAAGGATTGATTTATAGTCCTGCCCCCGAATGAGAATGCTGGGCTATAGATTCTTGAGGCTCACGACTGGAATTACGGTTGCTATGTGACAGGTGAAGGGGTGGTTACCTTGAAGGAGGGTTCCCTGGTGTGTGGTTGTAGCTGCATTGCTTGGTTCTGAATCTTTTCCTGGGAAACAGGATAGACATTTTGGGCACTCTGTGTCTGCTGCAGGAACTCTGGGCTCTATGGGACAATAAGAGAAACCCAAGCTCTTAGTAGGCCTGGAACTTTATGCTGTTTCCCTACAGTCGCTGACAGGAATCGTGATGAGGAAGTCTTCCCCCTTTCAGACTCTGACACTTGCAGCCGTTGGTGGCTTAGTAGCTGTGAGACAGGACAGCCTGTTGTGTGCCTCACAGCCTAGCTACTAAAACTTCAGAATTTATAGTCACTTTCTATACCTGAGGTCCAATGGATCTTTCCTGCTAGATCTCTGCCAAAGAAGGTGGAGGGGATTGTAGGAGATGCTGCTTCTCTGGCCCATCCCTCCTCCCGGTGGCTTCTGCAAGGCAGTGGTCCTTCTTGGTGATAGTGTTTGTTGTGGCTGGAGCTAAGAGCAGAGGAGGGAAAGCCCTGGCTCTCTGGTATCTTGGGATTGGAGACTGTATTGAGCAGAAACTTCTGCAGACAGGCAGGTTCTATAGGGACTACCTGAGGTCTGTCCATTTGCCACCTTTCCTGGGCAGAGGTGTGTGTGACCAGGAAAGGGGACCAAGTTCTAATTCACTAACTGAAGAATTTGGCTTTTGTCAGTGATGCTGTTGGACCCCCAAAAGCTAACGTGACAGGACTTAGCTGTGACGTGGTCTCTAGGGACCTGAAAAAATGCTGGACAGAATTCTGCTGAATTAAGTCATTTTTCTTAGTTTCTGGGGATTATGTACAGCTCCTTCAGCAAGACTGATTGTGTGACAGCCGTGTTCCCCCAGCACTGCTGCAGGCAGAGCTGGGATGATAGCGAGGCAGGTGTTGTAACATCCTATTGATTATAAGTTTATAATGCATGGAGAGACATGCCACATGCTGGCACCACACTGCTGTCTGTAGCTGTGAGACTGGAGGTGGGAGGTGTAAGTTCCTATGAAGCAGGAATTCTGGGAACTGAGGATCCCTGTGCACACCTGCCTGTGCGTGTAACTGATGCGCAGAAAGAACGCCGCTCAAAGCATTAGTAAACAAGGAGGGAAGGTCCAGAGAAGGGACGGAAAGAATATGTAAGGGTACCCAGTTGGAGAGTAGGGATGGCCACCACACTGGGTGACAAGGAGGGCAGAGAGGTGACTGCCTAGACCTAAACTGAGCGTCAGTAATTAACAAAGCACAAACAAAAGGAAATGCTCTGAATCGCAAACCACTCACAGGGTCTGAACCGACAATTACGAAATTAAACATCTCAGAATGCAGAGAGTTCGTTTAGAGGGAAGCAAGCAAAGTAAAAACATTTTATAAGAAACCAGCTGCCTTCCCCCACCCAGAGGATGCCCCGAAAGCCACCCCAGCTTTGGTTAACACCATGTCAACCTCACTGAGCCGGTGAGCTTCCTTCCCGTGGATGGACAGATCCGGATCTGTAATCACAAGGAGTTTAAATCTGTCTGCTGCAAGATTTGCTCTTTCTGCGCTACACACACATAGCAGCAGCACAATGACAGAATATGCAAAAGTGGAGGGGGAAAAATGCCTTTTCGCTATTGAAAAGTATTTTCCAGTCTCTGTGACCTGGCAGTGAAGTTTACCTTACTACAGGGTTTTAAATAGGAATAAAGACAATTAAGATTGAATCTAAGATGCATTCCAGGCTTTCCAGAGAACATATGCATATGAGCAGTATTTACCCTAAACCCTGAGGCCCACCCAAAGCCCCTGCCTTCAAGACTGAGAGATATATACAGCTTTCCATTTGCTGTAGCAAGAGAAAAGCATACTGTAGTGGGAGTAGTGACAATTCTAAAGTCATAATGTCCTGTGATGAAATTGAGTTTGTTTGTTTGTTTGTTTGTTTATTTTGCAGTTTGCTAATACTTGCACATACAGACGGGCAGGTAGAATGCTCTGAAGCAGTGCTTTCCTCTGCGTACCCTGTAACTAAATTGCACGTCTGGAGGTAACACGATATAACCCGTCACAGGTCCCTAGGACGCAGCAAGGTTCTACTTGTGTTCGTGTCAAGAGTGCCTGTGTGACTTGCATTTAGCATCACTATTTTTTTTTTTTTAACAAAAATTAAGCATTAAATCATGTTAAATTCCATTTCATTGATTTTAAGTGACTCGGAAACACATTTTAATTTTATTGATCTCCTATTGAATTCAAGCACCATCCCAAAAGTTAAATGGCAAGCATGAATCGAGCAAAGATTATTATAGCACCACACTCATGGAGGGATTAGACACACCGTTGAATATTTATTGGGAAATGCTGGAACATTCCAGCATGCAACCCTTCTGTCTATCTGTCTGACGACTCCAGAGAGCGATGGCGTTTTCACTTTCTCTTTTAACTAGTTACTTGGATAGCATGAGTTTTGCTGAGGAGAGGTTATCCGTGTGAGGATATTCCAAGACACTGTCTTTTGGGACAATAACCTCCAGGTGGAAGTTAACACAGGCTCTGTGTGCACCAGAGAATGCAGGGAATGTAGAGGGGACAGAAACCGAATTGTGACTGTTTAAGACTCTTGTCTGTGGGTGGGATGTGACTGGCTGATTTACTTTCTGCTTTGACCCTCCCTCCCCAACAATGGACTTTAACGTGATTATAGCAACAAGCCCATTCCTTCTTCATGTTGCCTTTTGGTCTGGGTAGTTTACTACAGACATGAAACCACAACAGGGTAAACTTACATACCTTAATACCCAGAGGTGTATCATGCATATGCCACAGAATCTACAGGGGAGATGCAAGTGTGTGTATGCCGTGAAATAAGGTGAGCACACACGGATGGGTGCCAGCCTCAGTGGTGGCTCCCGAGTGATGGGTTTCATGGATCATGCTGAAGAGACAGCCCCGTGCAAAGCTCTGGATGAGTTTCTGTTGCCGAGCCATCTCTTTGCTCCAAGTCCTTTCTTCCTAGTGGATTTAGTTTTGGCCTCAGTATCCAGAGCTGTTTTCCAAGTCTTTGGGTAGATTTCATCTTAAGAGGCCTGTATCTGAGACCCCTGTGGGCACTGCATTCTTAGTCTGTCTTTGTATATTTCCTCATCTTTTCTCTTAGATTCGGTAATATCTATTTACATTTACTGTATTTTAGAGAATCTTGATAAATTGCATAAGTCCTTGTATACCACTTTTTTGGGGACAATAGTCCATGTCCTAAGACTTGAACCCTCTGGGCCTTGCCATGGGAGGACCAGAAAATGCTCTCCAAAGCTAAGGTTCATAAGTCAATGGTGATGGTGTTGGATCTGGACAGACAAGTGCAGTAAGACAGCAGCCTGCAAAGGGGGTGGGAGAAGCAGGCTCTGTGAGTATTTGACTTGTGGGCAGTATGGAGCCCTGGAGCTGGATCACACGCAATGCAGGAAGTGCATAGGCCCCTCCTAGGTTTTGGAGAAACCAAGCTGATTCCAATCTCAGTGACCCAAGAGTGGAATTGAAAATAAAATTTGTGGCAGAGAAAGGGAAGACAGGGAGCTGAGGAAAACAGCAGGTGACACCTCACCGAAGGGCATAGGTCCCCCTTGATGTGATTGTGCTGTCCCCAGTTTTCAGAACAGTTCTAAGGTAGAACAGCCCTCTACAAGGGCCGTCCCTGTTGCCCTGCTTGTTAGGGGAGGCAGAGATCAAGTCCTGTGGAGTTGAAAGTGTTGTAGGCGACATTTGAGGAAAACGGAATGAGAAACTTGAATTCTAGAATGGTAGCTCACAGAGCACATGTCCAAAACACTATCATTTCCCAGGTAACTCAAGTAACCACACCAGTGAGCTATTCTGGATTGCTTACCCTCCCCTCCACCCCCCATTAGATGCAGTTTGTGGATCCCACCCACAGCATAGACCCACCAAGAGGTACCATAGCAGCAACATGGCTTTGGCTGCCATTTTGGACACTGTATCTCTGGAATATTCATCTTAGGGTTCAGGTGGACTGTGAGCAGCTTTAAAGCTCAATAAATCACTTTATAACCAAAGTAGATTTTTTTTTTCAATGTTGAATCTTCACTGACAACATTCTCTAAAGCACAGGTACAGAAAAAAAGTGTGAAGACAACAGAAAATCAAACAGGAATGCCCTCAGCGCTACATCTGTGGGTTCCCAGCTGGAACAAAAATACACCAGTAATTTTCTATTGAGTCAGTTCATGCCACTATCTATTATTATTGCTATTAATTATTCTGTGGTGCTGGGGATTGAACCCAGGGCTGCGTATATACTAACTCCATGCTTTCAAGGGGCCAAACAAAATACTTGCTTTCAGACTGAAACTTTATATCCTCGGTAACAAACGGCATTGCCTCTGTGGGACTTATATCCTGACAGCTTCGGGCACATGAAATATTAGCAGGCATTGGCTATTTAAACATAATCCCAGGATCGTGACACAGCTTCCATTCTGTGGGTCTCCCTAGTGCTGCACCATTTATCACTTGAATATGTTGTTAAAAAGTACTGGTACCTCGGTGGATGAAGGACTATCAGTGGGCTGTACCGCTGCAGAATTCACTTTCTAGACGGTGTGATCTTATGGTTTGGTAATGGCATCTATAAGGGAAATTGGATCTTCCTAAACCAAAGTGCACAGATAGATCTTACAGAGATGATATAGGCTGCCCACTGCCCCTTGTGATTACCTGTGTCCCTTCCTTGACATGTCATTGATTAGCTTACCTGTCAAACTATGCTTGCTTTGAAGCCAAAGTCGCCTGGAATCTTTACAAAAAGGCAAGTCCTCACAAGTAGGTTTGTGCCCACCCCTACTTCCCTGAGTAAGAAGCTTGCCTTCTGCTCTGGAGCCTGCAGTGGAGTCGGTCTTAGGGTCTTAGCTCGTGACTCCCCGTAGGTGGGTGTTCCTGCTGCCACCAGTGCGTATTAAGGGGATTTCATTCTCTTGCTTTGGTTTACTATTCCCTGCAGGCGTGCATACCGTAAAAGAACCATTAAAAAAAATCTGTTAAGCAAAATATGCAAGGCTTCTCTCAACTCTAATCGCTGTATCAAATTTTATACCCCATTCAGGGGGTTGCTGGTGGCCAGACATTAATGGAGAGAACTATCTCTTGGATTTTTAAACAAAAAGAACCACCAAAGTTCTACCCACTGTCAAATGTCTCTTTCTGGCTGGGGTGCTTTATAGCCAATCATGTAATGGCAGAAAGGAGAGCAAGACATTACCTGATACATAGTTGACTTCTGTGACTTCTAGACATTACCTGATACATAGTTGACTTCTGTG
>JADRCH010000144.1:1871885-1924236 GCA_019843965.1 Rhynchomys soricoides | reverse complement strand
ACTTCTGTGACTTCTAGACATTACCTGATACATAGTTGACTTCTGTGGCTTCTAGACATTACCTGATACACAGTTGACTTCTGTGGCTTCTAGTGTGGGCACTACATGGAATGTCATAACCCAACCCCACCTCTTGGGTGTATGTGTGTACATATGTGTTTATAAGATAGTATATGATTTGTGATGGACCAACCTCAAAGTTGCCATGTAGCCATGGCTAGCCTTAACCCTCTAGCCTCCTGTCTCTATCTTCCACCTCCCAAGTGCTGGGATTACCGGTGCCGCACTCCATTTATGGGGTTCTGGGAGACGGGATGCAGAATTCCATGAACACTTAGCAATGGAGGTGACATCCTGAGCCCAGTTCTGTGCCTCCTCATGTGATGATGGCTACCAGCTAGAAACCTTTTAGAGGTAGATGTTTTCTGTTCCCAGTCACACTGGAGGCAGGCAGATGGATCTCTCAATTTCCCATCAGAGGACAAATTAACTTTAAATCCAAACTATGTCAAGAAAAGCATAGCACACCCAGGACTTCCTAAATAGATGTCTCTTGGGTGACATTCAGTGCACATGTGTGAATATAGGAACACATGAGCTGAATGATCTCAACACAGGGTAGACATGATAACTTTCTGATTGACACCACGTGCACTTCAGTCATTCTGGACAAAGCTTCTCATCCAGTAACCAAGGCCCCCACGTGTCCTTCCAGGGAGAGGTTTGCACGCATTGCCTCTCTCTCTCTGTGTGGGTGTCTGACAGTTTGCCACATCATTAAGGAAGATTCTGGAACAAACTGTTCCACGCAGGATTACCGGTTCATGGATACTGTTCCCAGCTGAAGGGCAACAAAGCTGAGAGACCACATTTGTAGGTGTGAAAAGCCAATGATGAACTCTTGGAGTCTGTTATATTTGGTTAAAGTTGAAACCACAGCAGTGAGGCCGGGTTTTCCCTTCAGGCTGAACATTGTATATGTTACAGGGGTGTGTGGGTGAGCTCGGTGACATTACAACTGATGCCCAGTCAAGTCACCTCATAAAGTCTGATCATGGCTAAGCCTTTCCTGTTCCCCCACAGTACCCACAGATCTCCACCTCTTCCTCAGCATCAGGCTTCTTCCCACTGCTCCTTGCTCCACAAGGTGGGACCTGCAGACCTCAACAGTCACTCAGCACAGTTTTATCTGAGTCCATGCATAGATGAACAGAAACAAGCCCTTGGATCTAATGAAATCAGGCTGCAGATCTGCTATGCCTTCAGAATAGCCTGCCTCTGCTTTCTGTTCCGTGTCTGGTTCTCATGGAAATTTGTGTCTGGGAATGAGGGGATGCTGGAGCGGATTTTCTGGGGCAGGTGCTGTATCCTTTGCCCATTGGGTGTCAGGACCCTTTGAAGGTGTGAAGGGGACCGAGGCCTCAGAACTAACACTATCAGTCTACCCTTTAAGACTACAGAGATTCTCAAGGACTTCCTGATGACCCAGGGAACTCTCTGTGACATTATTTCTAGATTCCATAGCCCTCACATACATAAGTCAGAACTGCACATAAAATGATGGCTCCATTTTGTTTTCTGCAGAGGGACACAGCTTGGGGCCAGACAGAGCATAGGCATAGTCGCTCTCCAAGAGGTTATGAATAAAGACAATTAAAGAAGAGATAAAGAGAGTCAGAGTTGGGTTTTTCTGACAAAGGAACGTTTGCGCTCAGTATCTGTACTGGCAAATAAAATAAGAATCCTGGGTCATAGATGTGGGGTGGGTTGTGAGGTTCTTAGTAAGGATGTCTTATCTCATTCGCTTGAGAAGAGTGGAAATCTGTCTTCCAGGTTTTGTGTCCCCTTGCCACCCCCACACTCTCTCCCATCTCCCCTCTCCGGCTTCTCATTCCTTCTTCTTTTTGGTTTTAACTCTACTGCTTGATGCCCTAGACAATGAGCAGTTGCCTTTGCACTTCTAAAAGGCTCCATAAACACACAAAATCAGAGTCTAGGGAGATGGCTTAGTTAGTAAAGGGCTTGCTGAGCAAACACAACCATTCAAATTTGGATTCTCAGCCCCTATGTGAAAATCCAGGGCCAGCTGTTTGTGTCTATAATTCTAGTGCTTGGAAGGCAGAGATGGATGATCCCTGGGGCTTGTTAGCCCCTTAGTCTTGTGCGGTTGGTGGGCTCCAGGTTTCCTGAGCACACATACACACATATACACACACATGCACACACTCAGGCACACGTATACACACATGCACACACACATGCATACATACATACACATGCACACACTGAGGCATGCACATGTACACATGTACACACACATGCGTATACTCAGACACACATACACAATGCACACATGCACACACACATGCCTACATACATACACAGGCACACACTCAGGCACACATACACACACATGCACAATACATACCCAGGCACACACATGCACACATACACACATGCAGGCACACACTCAGACACACACAAATGAACAAACACACATACAACATGCACAGTCAATAGCCATGCACTTCTCAGGGTGAAGGGTGACAGGGTATTTTTCAAAGTGCAAGATCAGATGGCCCACGTTGTGAACTGGTCCCTATGATAGAGGCTAGCTCTTCTCATGTTTCTAAGCCACGTGTGGGCTGCCTTTATTTCCTGCCCTTTGCAGAGGCTCCCTAGCTCACTCCGGACATCCACACGCAGCAGGTCGTGTGGCTCGGATGCCTTTCCGCAGCTGGATCACATTGACTGATATTTGCCCTCCAGTAAAAAAATGAAAATAGGTTAGAAAGCAAATAACAATGCAGAGACATGCCGGGCGAGCTTCCACCAAAATCCAATCCAAAGAGAAAAACACTTGGGCCGGCATCAAGGGAAACAGAGCCACGCCAGTGCAGATTCCTATGAAAATGACTGCAGAGTAGTAGCTTCGTGAAACGGCAGCTGACTCAGAGATGGAGGGCAAGCTCTGGGAGGAGGGGAGTGGAACCAACCACCCACGCCCTGGAGCTGACAGCATCGCTTAAGTGCAGTTACTAGAAATGACCCGAGAACCGAAAATAGCGAAGCTCGGGAGGGAGAGCTGGGTTCTCATGAAGGGAGAGTTTGAGAAACCAGGGCAGAGGCCTTAAGAGTCAGACTTTGTGTTCAGGCTTCTCCTCCTCACTGGCAGGGGTAGCAATCTTCTGCTCCTCTGAAGGCCAGCACCCAGGGGGAAGAGCCTCCCACCCTTTAGAAGATGCAATGGTACCCGTTACCGTGGACACAGAGGCCCAAGCATTTTACAAAAATGATTGCGTACAGCCCTGGCAATTGTGTTATATTTTATGGTAATGTTAAAAATCTTATAATCTGAAAACACCAAATCTGACCCTTTGAAGTGCTATGAAGCCACAAGTGGAAAATCTCACAGCTGACCTCCTCTGTCAGGTCACACTCAGAAAATGTGTTAAAACCACGGAGCAGAATTACCTTTGTGTTCTGGGGAGATGGCTCGGTTGGTAAAGGTCTTTCTGTATAAGCACAAGGACCTGTTTCAGCTCTCCGCATCCATGTAAAATGTCAGATGTACCAGCGCACACCTGTAATCCTGTGCTGGAGAGATGGAGACAGCAGATCCTTGGGCTTGCTGGCTGGCCAGCTGCATCAGTGATTCGGATTCAGTGAGGGACCCTATCTCAAGACATAGGATAGAGAATAATTAAGGAAGGTAACTCTGGCTTCTACATACATGCATGTGTGTGTGCACATGCACACATACACGCACACACAGACACACAGACATGCACACACATGTACACACCCACACTTAAACACATGCACACACATATGTGCATGCATACACGAACACACATACACACACATGCATGCACACATGAACACATACACAGACACACACACACTCACATACGTGCGCACACACACATATATATGTACCCACACTTAAACATGTGCACATCCATATGTGCATGCACTCATGAACGCACATGACACACAGACACACACATGCACACATGCATGCACATGCATGCATATGCTTTTGCTATTTGCGTGCATGATGCTTGAAGACTGGTCTCATCGGAAGTCGGACACTTACCTACTATTATAAATCAAAGTTGCAGGAAGCAGCATGCACTTGGCTGTGGCATTACCAGGGTTCAAAGGAGACAGGGTCATATTCTCTGCTCCCTGAAGTTGTGTGTCTTCTCTTGATGCAGATGAGGTTCACAAGGTGCATGTGGCTCCCTGGGCTTGTCCAGAAATATGGTTTCACCTTCCTAGTCTGGGTTTTAGTCTCCAAACTAGCAATTAAACCATCCCATAAATCCTCCATGCAAGGTAGTAAAACCTAATTTTAGATTTCCTGTGTGCCCTAGTGTCCTGTCTGATTGCTACCAGTTGGCCAGAGGCTGGACATGAGAAGCAGGCAGCTCACAGTGTACCACGTGTCAAAGCCCTCTACCTACATGCTTGGGGTTTGGTCTGCATTCCCTGGCTGACTGTAGCTAGGCTTTCATTGGTTGAAGACTCTGCAGTTCACTTGGTTGTTGTGTGTTTATAGTACACAATATGTCTGTATGTACATAATGTATGTGTACATATGTCTGGTTTTGTGTGTATATATGTGTGTTTGTGTGTACATGTGTGTATATGTGTGTGTGTGTGCATGCACGCACATGTGCGCATGTACATGCCTGCATGTAGAGGTCAGTGGACAACCTTGGGTGTCATTTCTCAGATGTTAATTATTGTTTCTGAATCAGGGTTTCTCACTGATCTGAGCTTGCCAAGTGGACGTGGTTGGCTGTCCAGAGAGAACCACCTGTCTGTGTTTCTTCAGTGATCCTTATGGGCGTGTCTGCCTCTGCCTTCCCAGCACTGGGTTATAAGTGCACACCTTTTTAAAACTGTGGGTTCTGGGTGCAAACTCAGGTTCTTGTGCTCATGTGGTAAGAACTTTCTCAACAGCCTTCTCTGCAGCTCCTGCTTGGGCAGGGGCCATGGAGGAAGGGCAGGAACAAAACAGAGTGGGGGCATGAGCCGAGGGAGATCCAGAGTCACACTGATTGCTTGGGAGAGGCTCAGAGCAAGAGAGGAACAGTCCCTTAGCTCAGCTGCGCGGAGGCTGAAAGCTTATGCTGCACACGCACTGAGAATAGTTTTACTCTTCAGAGTTACAGGGAGGAGTGCAAACCTGCAAACCTTGGCACCTCACCCTGGGGATCCTCTGCTGGACTGAATGGGGCTCAGCACGGCTCCAGGAACTTTTAAGTGGCACATCCTTTCTCTCTCTTCTCTCTCCCCGTTCCTCCCTCCCTCTCTCCTTCCCTTCCTCCTGCCTTTCTTCCTTCCCTCCCTCACCCCTCACCCCATCTCTGAGTGTGTATACACACCAACTTGTGCAGTGCCAAAGTGCAGGCTAGAAGAGGGCGACAGATTTGCTGGAACTACAAACTCTGGTCCTCTGAAAGAGTAGTAAGCACTCCTAACCACTGAGCCATCTGTCCAGCCCCTGGCACATCCTTTTGATGTAAGGAAGCCATGGTTGTGGACCGGGAGTGGACTGTGACATTGGGAAATGTGTACATGATTTTTTGTCCCCATGCCCTGGCATGTAGTTCCCTACAGTCTTCAGGAAGTAAAAATGGCGTCTTCCTGTTGATAATAAGTGGTCTGGTATTGGGAACCCCTTGTTCACCAGAAGGATCTAGGTAGACTCACTTCCAAATCTAGGGAAGGAAAAGGGAGGGATGGAGGTCAGGCTGACCACTCAAGGAGTTTGTCAGTCACGGCTACAGAGTGGAGCTCCGGTGAGAACACCAAGCGTCCTTTACAGAAACATCATGGATCTAAGAAGGTGGCCCAGCCTTTCTCCCTCTCCCCTGGGGCAGCTCTCCACTTGCGCCCCCTGTGCCCTTGACAGCAAGCCAGTGATTGGGAGAGTGAAGGACGAAAGGCAGCTACAGCTCTGACCCCTTTTGCCCCAGGACACAGAGTGTATGTGTCAATGTCCTGATAGGGCTCGCTCTAGTCTCCTCCTGGAGACCTCAGGTTTCCAGCTGAAGTTCATGCAGGAATAGCAAATCTATTGGACTGGTGCCCCATCTCTTCTTCCCCTCTTCAGATCAATCCCCTGGCCTGTGGGACTCCTCTGTTCAGCTGGGCTGGAATTCTGGGAATTGTAAGTTGTAGTGGCTTACTTTATCTTCCTTAAAGCCGAACAGAGGCTAGCTTTCTGACATGCTTAGAGCGACACTCCCCTCTGACAGCTTTGAAGATGAGTTTAGGAGGGCTTGGAGTGATGGGGGGCTGCAGGGATATACCCCCAGTGACTGGAGGAAGTGATGTCATCTGACTGTTGTTCTTTGCTTGAGCCTTAACAGGGCATCGGTTCCTGTGAACTATGGTGAGTCTAAGTGTCTGTGCTATGCAGGTGTTGGCTGATGGGGTGGGTAGTAACCTAGAATTTATACAAATGGAGCTGTCTTAGTCAGGGTTTCTATTCCTGCACAAACATCACCACCAAGAAGCAAGTTGGGGAGGAAAGGGTTTATTGAGCTTACATTTCCACATTGAGGTTCATCACCAAAGGAAGTCAGGACTGGAACTCAAGCAGGTCAAGGGGCAGGAGCT
Organism: Rhynchomys soricoides; assembly: GCA_019843965.1. Taxonomy (NCBI): domain Eukaryota; kingdom Metazoa; phylum Chordata; class Mammalia; order Rodentia; family Muridae; genus Rhynchomys; species Rhynchomys soricoides. The sequence continues at coordinate 1,917,600 of JADRCH010000144.1, read as the reverse complement.
GTTGCAGAGGCCATGAAGGAATGCTGCTTACTGGATTGTTTGCTTCTCCTGGCTTGCTCAGTCAGCTTTCTTATAGAACCCAAGACTACCAGCCCACAGATGGTACCACTCACTAGGGGCCCTCCCACCTTGATCACTAATTGAGAAAATGCCTTACCGCTGGATCTCATGGAGGCATTTTCTCAACTGAAGCTCCTTTCTCTGTGATAACTCCAGCTTGTGTCAAGTTGACACAAAACCAGCCAGTACAGGAGCCAACAATTTTTAAAACTTAAAAAAAAAAACCCTCTCTATGCACTTTTGAACCTTAAGGGGTAGGTCTTGCAATTCTTTTGTCTATTGTGGAAATAAAGAACATGTAGATGAGTCAGAATATTAAGGTTGCATCTTCCAACCCTCAGGACACAATTACTTGTGACAAGTAATGCATTTAATTTCAGAATAGTGGCCCCATATATAAGAATATATGTATATTCATTTACCTCAAAGTAGATGTTTTCATACAGTCTTATAACCCATTTTGCTCAAGCTAGCAGCACATTGTGAAGTATCAACATGATTATGAATATTTGTTGAAAAATTGCATTTGTGCCACATTTACTTTGAAACTATCTAACGCCCTATCATGTAGCTTCACAGCACAGATTTGTCCGTCTGATCCATGTCAGCTGAGTTCAGGCTCTTCCCAGTTTTCTGTTGGCCAACCACCAGAGTTCTCAGTTTTAGGTGCAGAATGCTGGTGGTCAGGCTAAGTAAGTCATGCTATCTTGGAAACGGATCTAAAAATCAGCAGGCTCATAAGTTTCCAGGGTTGAAAAAGACTGTAACACACACACACACACACACACACACACACACACACACCCCATGCTGTACTGTACCAGACCTGAGATAAGTGCCTGAAGATGACTTGAGGAAGACTGTGCTTTGGCATTCAAAAGGTTTTGATTAAAATTACATTTATTTATCATGTGTATCTGCATATGGGGGGTGGGGTGTGCACATGGACGTGGGGGTCAGACTCATGTGGCCTGGAAGTTTTGTTTTATAACAAAAACTAATTTGAACTTTTAAACTCCAGGTTTTTAAAAAAATAAAGGTTGAGGGCCAGTGAGACTGACGGCTTAGTGGGTAAAAGCCCTTGTCACCGAGCTTGAGGACATGCGTTCCATTCCCAGGACCTGAATGGTGGAAGGAGGGAGCTAATTCCTTCAAGTTGTCCTCAGACCTCCACATGCTGTAGCATGTGCACACACACATGCACACACACACTACTGTGCTCTACACACACATGCACACACACACTATTGTGCTCTACACACACACAGTTACACACACAGGGAGGGGCAGAAGGGGGAAGAGGGGGAAAGAGAGAGAGAATTCTGAGAGGAGAACTCATTCTGTGTCTCTGAAGGAAGACACATCATCCACACATCACTAAATCATAGAAAGTAATTAAGTGTGTGTCTTAGTCAGGGTTTCTATTCCTGCACAAAACATCACCACCAAGAAGCAAGTTGGGGAGGAAAGGGTTTATTGAGCTTACATTTCCACACTGCTGTTCATCATCAAAGGAAGTCAGGACTGGAACTCAAGCAGGTCAGGAAGCAGGAGCTGATGCAGAGGCCATGGAGGGATGCTCCTTATTGGCTTGCTTCTCCTGGCTTGCTCAGCTTGCTCTCTTATAGAACCCAAGACTACCAGCCCACAGATGGTACCATCCACAAAGGGCCCTCCCCCTTGATCACTAATTTGAGAAAATGCCTTACAGCTGGATCTCATGGAGGCATTTTCTCACCTGAAGCTCCTTTCTCTGTGATAACTCCAGCTGTGTAGGGCACAGTAATGTGTGTGTGCATATGTATGTGGCACAGTAAAGCTTCTTGCTCTCAGGTGAACTGGCCATTTCCAAAAATTGTTCTTCTGGTGGCCTCACCTGCCAGTGTCTTTGAGATCTTCTCGCTTGGCTCCTGGGATGGATGGAGGCTTCTCCAGGTCACCCTTTCTGCTACTCAGTCCAGACTTACGCTGGGAAGCCAGTCCTTGTCAGAAACTTTTCTCTCTCAGTGGAGAGTGACAGTTCGTGAACTCCAGCTCTGGCGACTGTTGCAAGGACCAGGGGCATCATCCGCTGCTGCCGTTTCCTTTCTCTGAACGTTAATGTCAGAGGTTCCAAAGCTTCGAAGTCATGTTCCCCATTGAGGTCCCCCATGATGACACACGCAGACACAGATGCCCACATGTGCACACTTCAGGAGCTGGGGTGGATCTGGAAAGCCAATGAGCCTGAGGTGATGTCCCGGTGGACTAGACAAAATGGAGAGACAGCAGGAGCAGAGGAATAGCTGGGTATTGGTGAGAAGATGTCAGCTCTGGCCAGCATGGGGTCTCAGGCCTGCCTCTTGTCTGGCTACACTCTATTTCCTGTATTATAGCTTCAGTCTGGTTCTGTTTGTAAACGGCCAGTGTTTTCCTCTTTCCTTTTTAATGGTGTGTCTTAGGCCCTAGTAAATATTCTCAAGCAAACGTTTGCTTTTTTTGTAAGTAGGTATTTCCCAAATAATACCCTCTAGTCCTCAAAGCAGGAGGCTGTGGAAACCTTAGGAGACATGCCTCAGGAATTCACACCCCCACCCCCACCCCCACCCCACTTTTTTGTTGTTGCTGTTAGTTTCTTTGACAAGGGATCTCACTGTGTAGTCCTGGATGGCTTAGTACTTGATATGTAGATCAGGCTGGCCTCAAACTCAGAGAGATCTGCCTTACCTTTGCCTCCTAAATACTGAGATTAAAGGCCTAAGGCATCACCTGACTGCATCTTTTTTTCTGAGATGGAATCTCATTGGCCAGGAGATTGGGATTGCTGTAGGCTTGAATGCTGGCCAGTGAGCCTCAGGTCTGTCTGTTTCTGCCTTTCCAGCACTGGGACCCTGAGCAGCTGCCTTGTTCTCAGCTTTTTAATGTTGTAATGTATGTTCTGGGGCTTGAACTCTGATCTTTAAGCTTGCAAATCAAGCGCTTTACTCATTGACCCCCCCCCCCCCGAATGTGTAAATGACCCCAGTACTTGCTTCTTTCCTTCTGCTACTGTGCCTTAGGCCTGATGACTTTTGAATGAGGAATAAGAGGGGCTTCCCAAATACTGCCCTTCACTCCTCAGAGCAGAAGTCCCAGGGACCCAGGCTGCAGGCCCTGGGATGGGAAGGAGCTCTTTGGGAGGTGTCCCGCAGCAGGCTGGGGTGGGAGCTGGTTCTTGGATGGGTGTCCAGAAGCCAAAGTGAATTCTTCCCCTGACAATCACCTCAGAAGCAAGGGGAAGGCTGCTGGGGTGTGTGTGGGGGGGGGGGAGGAAGGCTGCTGGGGCTTCTGTTCCCAGCTTTCATTTGCTCTCCACTTCCAGGGGCTTCATCCTTGCCCTGAGCAAATTCCTTCAGGGGAAGAAAACAGATGTTCGCTCTTCTTTTTAGAGCATAGGAACTGTTTGTTCAAATACAAGGAAGCAAAAAAGCCCCCGGGGGTGTGGCAGGGTGGAGGGGAGGGATGGGGTTGGGGAGGATCACTCCCTTCCCCCCAAGGTGGGAGAAGCAACCTCCTTTCCCTTCTTTTCCACATCTGGTCATCATGTTTCTTTGAAGACCAGGGTAGCAATTACCGGCTGGTCTATTGCACTAATTTCTAATCCGATGACCTAGAGGTCAGCTGATCCAAATGGCAGAGCTAGGCCGACTCCAATGCCTTGCTTCCTGCATCTCTGTATAACTTTGATCAAGCTGGGTTGTCTTAGGGGTCTCTATTGCTGTGAAGAGACAACATGACCTCCGCAGCAACTCTCATAAAGGCAAACATTTGATTGGGGTTGGCTTACAGTTTCAGAGGTTCAGTCTGTTATTGTCATGGTGGGAAGCATGGCAGCATCCAAGCAGACAGAGTACTGGAGGAGCTAAGAGTTCTACATCCTGATCCATAGTCAGCAGGAAGTGACAGTGACACATTGGCCAGGCTTGAGCTTCTGAGACCTCAAAACCCACCCCTAGTGACACGCCTCTTCCAACAAAGCCACACCTACTCCAACAAGGCCACACCTGATAGTGTCGCTCCCTATGGACCTATGGGGGCCATTTTCTTTCAAACCACCACATGGGTCAACCACACTTGAAGACATGTGGTTCCAGCTGGAGGGCACAGCTGCTACTAGGACCCCAGTTCTCAGATGCAGTTAGCTCTTCCTGAGCACAGAAAAAGTGGCTGTGAAATTACTTTCTGTTCTTGCAGAGGACCTGGGTTTGGTTCCCAGCATCCACTCAGTGGCTCACAACCACCTGTAACTCCAATTCTAAGTGACTCGCTGCTCTCTTTTGACCTCCACAGGCACCAGATATGCATGTGGTGCACATTCGTGCATACACGTGCACACACAATAAACTAAATTTTTGTGCTTAAGAAATGGCTTAACTGTTAAAGGGTAAGGCTCATGACCAAATACTACAGTGAAGCTTTTGGTAATAGTTCAGGGCTCTTATAAATTTATTATTATTATTACTACTACTACTACTACTACTTCTACTACTTTAAATTATAATACTGGTAGAGTTTTTATTTGTTTTTTTTTCCCCATCAAATATTTGCCATTTGCTAATTTTTGCTCACTGAGGATTCTTGTTTTAGTGTGGTGTATTTCTTATAATGGATGTGTCAATATACATTATTATTATTATTGCTATTATTAGGGTTTGTTGCTGTTTTGCTTCCTAAGATGGGGGTTCCATGTAGCCCAGGCTAGCCTCTAACTTGCTATGTAGCCCAGGCTGTTTTGAGCGTGATTCTCCTGCTTCTACCTCCCCCAGGTGTGTGCCTCACACCAGCTTCTGTGTATGTTATTATGATAAAGTCTGCAGCTGATATTAGGAGTCACTTTGGTATACGTTTTATAGATTTTTGACAGCTATATCCTGACATGCACCCCCATTACATTTTCGTGGAGAACACACTGCTTAGAAAGCCCCACACTTCACCTGTCTTTCCCCCCTTTCTTCTGTCCTACCCCACGGCGGCCACGGATATTTCCACGGCCCTGGGAGCTCTTTCTTTTCCAGAATGTCCTGTGTTTGTAGACCTTCCCTATGTAGTGTTTTTGATCGACTTTCCTCACAGTGGTGTGCACATAGAGGCCCTCTGCATCTTTCTCTGGTCCGTAGCTCCTGTTCAGTGCTCTGTAATACTCCACTGACTAGGTGTGCCATTGCTGGTCTCTCCTCTCATCTGCCAAAGGGACCTTGGGTACTTCTGTGTGTTTTGTTTTTTGTTTTTTATGTTCTCAAGTGTTTCAGAGCTGAGATGAAATGTAAAGAGCAGGGTCCCACTCAGGACAACCTCTGGGATCATATAACCAATTCAGAGGTTTTGGTAGTGGATGGTGAGCTCGCAGACGCCACAAGGGAGTTGGTGATGGTGTGTATGTGTGTGTGACCCTGTGTGTGTGTGACCCGTGTGTGTGCAGGTGTGCATTTAGGCTCATGGATGCAAGTGTATATATGTGCACGTGAATGTGGTGGCCAGAGGTAGACATCAGGTGTCTCTAACTCTCTAGACCTTAGTTTTTGAGTCAGGGTCTGCGCTACCATTTTTATGTCAACTAGACACAAGCTAAAGTCATCTGAGAGGAGGGAACCTCAATTAAGAAAATGCTTTCATAAGATCAGGCTGTAGGCAAGCCTGTAGGGCATTTTCTTTATTAGTGATTGATGGGGGAGTGTCTAGCCCATTGTGGGCGGGGCCATCTCTGGGCTGGTGGTACTGAGTTCTATAAGAAAGCAGGCTGAGCAATTCAGGAGAAATGAGCCAGTAAGCAGCCCTCCATGGCCTCTGCATCAGCTCCTGCCTCCAGGCTCCTGCCCTGTGTGAGTTCCTGCCCTCACTGCTTTTGATGATGAACTGTGGTGTGGAACTGTGAGTGAAATAAGCCTTTCCCTCCTCAGTGCTTTCCTCATGCTTTTGGTCTTGCTGGTGAGCCTAAGCTAAGACAAGCAGAATTCATCTGGGAAGAGGAAACCTCAACTGAGAAAATGCTCCCACCAGACTCTCCTGTGGGCAAGTCTGTGGTGCATTTAATTGAGTGATGACTGATGTGGGTGGGCCCAGCTCACTGTGGGTGGGGTCATTCCCTACACAGGTGGTCCTGAGTGCTATAGGAAAGCGGACTGAGCAAGACATGAAGAGCAAGCAGCACTTCACCATGGCCTCTGCATCAGCTCCTGCCTTGAGTTCCTGTCCTGACTTCCCTCTTGATGGAAAGTAACCTGGGAAATATCAGATGAAGTAACCCTTTCCTCTCCAACTTGCTTTTAGTCATGGACTTTATCACAGCAATGGTGACCCTAGCTGAGATAGGATTTCTCACTGGACTTGAAGCTCACAGGTGAGGTAGCCTGGCTGGCCGGTGAGCTCCAGGTCTCATAGGGAATCAAAGTCATGTCCTCATGCATGGCTGGGCTAACTGAGCCATCTCCCTACCCCAGAGCTGCTGATTTTCATATATTAATTGCTGCAGGTTTGAAGTGTCCTGGTCTTAAAGTAAAGCAGTGTTAGGACTTATTCAGGTAACAGAATGAAGCAGCAAAGGCTTTTTCCTCTTTCCCTTCAGTCTGAGTGTGCAGGCTTTCCCATCAGCATGCTTTAGCCAGGCTCAAAGGCTTCAGGCTAGAGGGGAGGTCGATGGATAACCAGGCCAGATATCTAGGAATTTATGACCTGGTGTGGACACCCTTCCACTAAATTATCATCATCATCATCATCATCATCATTATCACCATCATCATCACCATCATCCACATTGACAGGATCTCACTTTGCAACCAAGTTTTCCTGGAACTCAGCTCTGTAGCCCAAGCTGTCCTTAAACTCAGGGCAATCCTCTACACCAGCCTCTCAAGTGCTGGGATTACAGGCTTGAGCTGCTGTGTACCCCATCCTCTCTGATTGTTAACTCTCTGTTTCCTCTTCCCATGCATCTCCAAAGCCTGGGAAATCACTCTCATGAGATGGGCGTGATCTGTTAGCATCAGCCTTCTTCACTGTCTGCCAGAACCTTCTAGAACAACAGTGCTCGTCTTTGCTCTCTACTGGGTCCATCCACACCTCCTGCCTGCTGCCAGAATGAATGAATGGATAGATGAATGAATGAACGAACTCAACAATGACCACTTTCAGCTATCCCCAGAGTGCATTGTAAATCTGCTTTTGATGAGTTTAGGGTTATCAACTGCTACTTCAATGTGTCTGGACACATTGTTTTATCAAGGATTTCCTTGGAAATCTGGCCCAACAGGGCTCCACACACACCTAGGACCTCTGCACTCTGTGGCCTGGATCTGTGGTTCTTTGCAAGCAGGCTCAGGATGATGGGTCCATCCCACTGCCTTTGAAACTGGTCACATTGTCACACCAACTGCAGCTGAGTTAAGTTCTTGTCCAGTAAAAAGAAGGACCTCAAATTCACAGAATTTAAATTCATATCTTATGAGAAACGAAGGGAACTGCAAAAGATTCCTCCTATCTCCTCCCCTCCCCTTCCCTTCCCTCTTTTCCCTCTCCCCTCCCCTCCCCCCTCTTTCTCTTCCTCTTTTTCTTCCTCCTGGATCTTCTTCTAACCCCCTCCCCCTTAACAACAGTATTATACTATAGCCCAGACTGTCCTAGAACTCACTATGTAGTCCAGGCTATCCTAGAACTCACTATGTAGCCCAGGCTGTCCTACAACTCACTATGTAGCTCAGGCTGTCCTGGAATTTATTCTGTAACTCAGGCTGTTCTGATACTCACTCCACAGTCCAGGCTGGCCTCTAACTAAGTGGTAATTCTCCTGCCTCAGCCTTTCAAGTGCTGAGATTATAGATGCGAGTCTCCTCCAGCTCTCTTGATGTAGACTTATCAGTAGGACTACAGAATCATGTATGGTTCTATTTTAAAATTTTGGAGGAACCTCTCTACTGTTTTCTGTAATGGTAGTCTCGTTTTACCACGGTGTCCAGGGCCCCAGTTTCTCTTGTTCCCTCTCAACCCTTGTTACTTGCTGTTTTAAACATCTCATCCATCCTAAAGGGTGAGTGAAACAGTTTTGTCTTTGGGGTTCTGAGTCACCGGTGTGCCTCTGGTGACTGGTGAGTGACCACTCACGTTGTGGATGAGCAAATGTGAGGCTGAATGTTGGCATGCTCATGGGGAGCTATGGCATCTGGGCTTGCGTCTGGACAGTGCTGAGGAGTCCAGCTTCATTGTGCTCTTGCTGGGGAGCCTTACCAGGCAGGGACAGAAAGAGTTACAAGGGGGTAGGTTTAAAGTGTCCCCAGAACTTGAGAGATGGCTACATGCTTATAGATTCACGGATGCTTCGAGTGGCCAGGCTGTGCTTCTACAGCTGCTCTTTTCTGGAACTATCCATGAGGTTTCATTTGCAGACTCCTGCCCTGAGTGCTTTGGGGCTGTGGACCTGGCATGGGGTGGAAGGAACCGGGGTGGTCGGGTTGGGCAGGACTGGGACCATTTGAAGAGAAGGAGAGAGTATTTTGCCTTCAGTCAAAACCAGGGCTGAGCAGGAGAACCAGGGGTGTGGACAGCTCTAGACAGGTTGGACAGGTCTCACACTGAAGCAGACTTTGTCTAAAGGGGAAGAAAGTAGCCATGGGAGGTCAGGGGCCCCTAAAAGCCTGGCAGGCTATAAAAATCACCCATTCTTCTCTGCTCAACACGAGATGCGTAGCTGTAACAGAATGCTCGCTTATGCCAAAAGTCATTTTTCTCCCAGCATGCTTTCAAGAAACAAGTCATAGGCGTCTTGAGTTACTGATCCTTCCTAGTCCCATTAAAACAGACAAACAAACAAACAAACAAAACCCTGTAATATATAAAAGACCCATTCTTTGCCTTCCCTCTGGGCATCATGCCCTCAGCCTGTGAGAGGCCTGTCTTCCAGGGTTATTGTGCCTGTTCTCCTTGGGAGTGGGGTATTTTCAAAGTCCCAGGAAACAGCTGGGGTGTGTGCTTCCCTGTGTGGAGTGTGTGTTTGTTGTGGGTCCTCAGGAGTGCTCTCTGTCTCGAAGGCTTTAGTTTGCCCACATTTAAGATTCTTCAAAGGTCTGGGGCTAGGCAGTAAGAATGTGTCCCTTTCTTAGGAGAAAAGACTGTGATGGCCCAGATGGTGACAATGATGGTTGCATCTGTTGTGTAGAACTTTTTTTGTTTGGTTGGGTTTTTTGTTGTTGTTGCTGTTGTTTTGTTTTTTTGAGACAGTGTTTCTCTGTGTAGCCCTGGCTGTCTTGGAACTTGGTCTGCAGACCAGGCCAGCAAGAGCTCATGCATGTGCATGTCCTCACTCACCATTAGCCACCAACAAACGCCCTCAAACACCTCAGCTCAGACAGGAGACTATTGTGTCACGAACTGCAGCATTTACTGGGCATACAGTTTTCTGGGCGTATAGAATCATAATGGTTTAACTCTGGAAAACAAAGATTTTTTATTTTTTTACTATTTTTCTATCATCATCCCCAGTGTGCAGGTATCACGCTAGTGTGTCTGTGCATGCTATTGTGTTTGGATGTCTGGTTCTAAAGATTGCTCTTAGGGTTGCTGGCTCAAGTTTCATAACAAAATTGTTAGATGAATTTTGGCTTGGAATTAGGGCAGAATTCCACAGTTTATGCAAAGTGACATTTTCAACATTAAAAATTATGCAATCAAAATATTGACTAACTCTGTCTGAATTGATGATACTCTTGCCTTGTAATTTAAGATATCTGGCCAGGATCTAATAACTTTAAACACAAATGAGAAAACCCATCTTGTTAACACATAATTTTTCTTTCAACTTTAATAAATGGCAGTATTATGTACATACACCCATTTTATTAAAGCAGAAGTCACACATCCCAGTCTGGCCTCAAATCTGCTATGTAGGGATAATCTCTTATGCGCTGTGTGAAAGCATCTCCTGTCAATAAAGACCCGAACAGCCTATAGCAGGGAAGGGGAGGAGAGAGTAGGTGGAACTTCCGGGAAGAGATAAGAACTCTGGGAAAGAGTCAGGCAGGAGATTCACCACCCAGACTTGTAGGAAATCCCATGAAACTGAGGAGAGGTAACTAACCGGCCGCGTGACAGAATAAAATAGTATAAATGGGAGAATTGAGTCGCGAGCTAGTTGGGGAACAAGTCTACCTTAAGGCCTGGGCACTAATTTATATAAATAAACCCCCATGTCATTCTTTGGGAGCTGGGGAAGACATAGAAAAGCCCTGAACAGTTACAAAGGGCACCATTTGTAATAATTCGGGCTTTTCTTTGTCCCCACGGTACCCAAATAAGACACAGGGGCTTATTATTTACAGTGCTCATGGTTTTAAGCTAGGCTTGCTTCCCAGCCAGCTCTTGACTGCTTTTAGCCAGTTTATACTACTCTATGTCTTCCATGTGACTAATTACCTCTTCTAGTTTCACACATCCAACTTCCTCAGTCTGGGTGGCGAATCTTCCGTGGCCTCACTCTTTCCCAGAATTCCCCATTCTCCCCAGAGCTCCCACCTTCTACTTCCAGCCTTTGCCATGGGCCATTCATCTCTTTATTGACAGGTGATGTTTTTGCACAGTGCACAGAGATCATCCCTACAGTGTTACATACCCCAGGATGACATTGAACTTCTGACTCTTTTGATTCCACCTCACACCCTACATCAAAGTTTTTTAGGATTAGAGATTCAACCAAAGCTTCATCTGTTCTAGGCACACACTCTACCAACAGAGGCACATTGCTAGACCCTAAACATTATTTAAGACACATTTATTAAATTTTTCTTAGTTTTTATTGTTTTAATTTTATATATATGAATGTTTTGCCTGTATGCATGTATGTTCCCTGTGTGTGTGCCTTGTACATATGAAGACCAAAAAGGGTGTCATCCCCCGGGATTGGAATTATAGACAGTTGTGAGCTGCCATGTAGGTTTTAGGAATTAAATCTGAGGATTTTATAAGAGCATCCAGTGTCCCTAACCACTGAGCGATCTCTCTAGCCCTGTAAAAATATACTTCTTTGTAATTTTATTATCATTAAATGTGGCCTGCTTATACATATATCATAGACCTGTACACTTCAGGCCATGTAAAATTTCCCCGAGTAAGAAAGGTTCAAACTGGACTGGTCTTTTGAAGTGTTTGTGCTTTTTCTCATGGACCAGGCACATCAGATGAGAGAGCTGACCAGGCAGCGAGAGGGTGGTGATTTTGGGCACTTCCCCTGCTTCTAGTGGAAGCAGGGGTGGAGGAGCTGAGGTCTCTTACCCCTCACTGCCTTCCATGAGAGCTCCTTTATAAGCAGGGGGCTGGGAGCCTTGCACACCCTTGTGCAGGAGCTGAGAGGATTTACCATTAGTTGTCTGGGTAATCTACCTCAAACAGGAGGCAGCTCCTCGAATGAACCACGAAGGACACAGTAACAAATAATGAAGATAATGACCCCGTTGGGTGACCATTCTCATTTCTAACCAAGGCTGTGACTCACCGCTTTCTTTATCTCTTGAGAGGACATGAGAAGGTTTCTGGAGGTGAAGGTGTGTGGGTATCCTGCCTCAGCCCTACTGAGCCTGGATGGAGTGAGGTGCTTGGAGACCTGGAGGGAGGATGCAAGAGAGGTAGAGAGAAGAGGCAGCATGCTACTCTGCTTCTTCACATGCTGCAGCGCTCCCTTGTCTAAGCAGGTCCCCAGTGGGTGCTGTGTGGTTCACAGAGAGGAGAGAGTTCAGACTTCTGTGCTGTGTGGTCTCTCTACCGTTGGGCACATACTAGAATGAAGGCTGCACCTGTCCACCTACGTGCTTAGCTCATAGCTGCGCAGAGGTGTGCAGGTGAGGGCAGAGCAAGGGCGTTGCTAGACTGACTGGCTCCTTGCTAGCCCTAAAGTCAGCATGGGTATACTTTATGCTTGTCATTTGGGGGCAGTATATGGGGTCCATCAATCATTGAAAACTCATGGGATATCTTAGGTGGATAAAGCTATGCAGGATAACCATGCTAAAGTCATCTGGAGAGAGGGAGCCTCAATGAAGAAACTGCCTCCATAAGATCAAGTTGTAAAGCATTTTCTTAATTAGTGATCAATGGGGGAGGGCCAAGCCCATTGTGGGTGGGGCCATCCCTGGGCTGATGGTCCTGGGTTCTATAAGAAAGCAGGAAGAGCAAGCCATGCCGAGCAAGCTAGTAAGCAGCACCCTTCCATTGCCTCTGCATCAGCTCTTGCCTCCAGGTTCCTGTCCTGCTTGACTTCCTGCCCTGACTTCCTTTGATCATGAACTGTGATGTGGAAGCATAAGCTGAATAAACCCTTTCTTCCACAAGTTTCTTTGGTCAAGGTGGTCAAGGTGTTTCATCAGAGCTATAGTAACACTCACTAACATGGCACCTGAGGACTTCTCCTTTTATAAACATGGGTGAAGTTGAGTGAGTATTTTATGATTCTGCGTTTTTTTTTTTCTATGATATGAGAAAACCCTGAGCAGGAAAACCCATAAATATAGAGAAACGGTGGGAAGAGAGACATGCCTGCTGTTTCCCTATGAGTTACTCACCGCCGGTTGTAGTGGTGCATGCCAGTAGGATTTGCTGAAGGAGGCAGAGGCAGGAGGATCACGAGTTCAAGGCCAGCCTGGGCTACACATTTTTAAAGGGCTGTAGAGTTGTCTCAGTGGTTAGGAGTTAGTCACCGTTGGCAGGCATCAGTTGTATCACCTTCAAGTTGCTGAGTAGCAATGTTATACAAAAGGGGCCCTATTCTCTCTCTTGCTCAGGGTGCCATGATCTTTAATAGACACAAAGGACATCAGGCAAATGAGCAAGTCATGACAACTAATTATCTTCTGTAAGAGTTGGGACAGGTCTCATTTCACAGGGAAACACTGTGAGTAGATTCTGGATTGCAAAGGCCCTCATCTTTCCTCAGAGAAAGACCACAGCTATGTACATCAACAGCTGTTTGGGCTCAGCTCCTGTCTAAGCCCAGAACAAAATGAGGATAGCACAGGCTATGAAGAAGCTTTTGCATCCTGTGTCCCAACAGCTGACCCTCATGACACACGGTCATTGTTTTCTCACAGGGAGACCCTGTGCATAAAGGGAGCAGTTCAGGTGTTGGGTTCTATCCCCTTATATCTGGTCAGCCTTTGATAGTTGGGTCACAGAGTCTCACTTCCAACCTCTGCATTGTGATGGACGTGGACAGATGCTCCGTGAAGGGACATCTTACCAAAACATCCTAGGGATCAGCAATGGTGTCACAGTTGAGCTGACTCAGCATGCATTGTACGTGAAGGACAGACAGGAATTAGCCAGCCCGTGGGCAGGTTTCCCAGCAGGGTGTTCTTGGGCCTGCTGCTGAGAGCATGGTGTATTCTGAAGAGAGCCAGGTTCCCTGAACCACACCCTTGGGTGGCAGTCAGGATGGTACAGGAGGGCAGGCTGCCAGGTTCTGCAGTCAATTCCCAGGGAGCTCTCCAGGGCCTTCCATGCAGTGTGAAGGATGATGGAAGAGATGCCTGTGTCTTGCTGAATGGCTCCTCAATTCAAAAGGAGAAATCGTAGAGAATGTTTGCTTTGATAAATGATGCCAACAGTGCTGAGGAGTTTAAAAGATGTCCCTCAAGGGGAAAGCTCTCCTCAAGTCTGTCTCATTTGCACATGTCTCTTAGGACATCTACAGGCTGCTGTAGTATAGCACCTACTGGGTATCACAGGGAGAATGGTTCCTGTGTGCCCCAGGTGCACATAGATTCCGTTCTATACACACCTCTGCCAGCAGCAGAAGAGCTTGTTTCTCAGGCCTTACCCTTCATGCAGACAACATACTTACTTTGTTCCTAAGTGGGGTGAGTGTGTGTGCACATGTGTGTGTGTGTGTGTGTGTGTGTGTGTGTATGTGCATGTTCATATGTGTACGTGTGCATGTGAGCTTACGTTTTTTTATTCTCTGCCATAGGGATGTGCACATTACCTGCTCAGTCTCTGCTGCATGAAACAGATTATGTGCTGCTTATGTGCTTTGAGTGCAGGTGGATACCCTGCCCACCTGACAGACAGAAGAAATGAAAGCTTCCTTCGAGTGTAATGAACACCTCTGGGCTAATGTGCAGAGGTCTTACAGTTCACTAGTCATCACTGAGTTTTAAATTAATGTGTAATGGAAGAAGAATGAATCTTGGTCTTAATTTGCTTTAGTCTGTGTGAACTGTGGGTATTGTATGCTTATGGTATGTGTGTGGTTAAGGTTATGTGTGTCATCGATGTGAAATTTGTTGTGTGCTTGTGTGGTGTCTGTGGGATGGTTTATGTGTGTGTTGCATGTGAATACACATAAATAGGCCACATGCATGTAGTTAGTATGTGCCATTTGTGTGCAGTATTCATGTGTATGTCTATGTGTGCTGTTGTTGGTTGTAGTCTGTGCATGTTTGAGTGTGCATGCGTGTGTATGTGTGTGTGTGTGAAAAGGAAAGAGGGAGAGAGAGCGAGAGAGTGTGAGAGAAAGAGAGAGAGAGAGAAAGAGAGAGAGAGAGAGAGATCCACACTGTGTGTATTACTCTGCTTCAGATTTCAGGATGTTTGTGCAAATTCTTGAATAAAATGCACCTGAAGAGAGACACTTCCTGACTGGAGAAAGCCTGTTTGGTGTGTCACACTGCCCTATGGAGATGGGGTAACAGGAGAGGCCTGCTTTATTCCTGCTTAGATGGAGCCTATAGCAGGTGTGACAGTCCTTGACAGTAGGTGGCCACCTTTCCTTTGTGTCCTGAGCCCCTGGGACTGTACCTGAGCCATCTGCCCTTCCTGGAGTCTTTCTGGGGCCTTTCTGAGCACTCCAGAGAACTCTCTGCCTCTGCTGTGCTCAGGGAGCACCCAGGATGCCAACCAGCCACATACTCCTCTGTCCTTAGGTATATGGTGACCTGCTGGATCATCAGTCTACTGGATTTTTGTCGGTGGAGCCGTCATACTGGGGAGTCCATGGTGGAGTGTATCTGAGACAGGCTGTTCTCCAGCATTTGCTTGGCCATCCCCGGACTCTCTCAGGCTTACCTTGAACAGTCTTTTGAGCTCTCTTAGCTTGGAGGTCTGGTATCTCTGAGAGAGGTTAGCCCAGTCAGTTGGAGCTTCCTTTAGTTGGGTGAATTCTTTTGTGTATCAGTCACCCTTTTGTTATAGTAGCAAGCATCCCTGAAGATCTCAATGGCATATGATAACACCAGCTTGGGATCAGTTGAACTTGATCAGGCTCAGCAGCTCATGAAGGGGCTCCAGAGGTCTTTTGCATCAGGATGAAGGGCTTGCAGCTGTGGTGGGGAGCAGGCAGATGCTCACAGGGTAAGCAGGCACCTGCGGTTCTTCAGCACATTGCCTCCCAGAGCTGACTCATTTCCACTTTTTCTTGTATTCACTGGGCCAGCAGTGACACAGGCCATGGCTAAGGCCACAGTTAATGGAGAGAGAGTAAACCCTCCTACAGAGAGATAAAGTCAGGAGACAACAGTGAAGCTTCATTTTTGTGTTGAGGAAGGGAACACAAATTCATAACAAATACGCAATTCACTTGTCACAGAGGGGACCAGCTTAGTGTGCTTCCTAATGACATCATCCCATTCCTGGCTTTCAGTCGTGCGCATGTACTGATGATATTCACATACCTCCAATCTTGACCTCTCTCTGCATCCTATCTCCTGCGTCCACTAGAAGTGGTCCACTGAAGTCTACCACTAGAAGTGGTCCACTGAAGTCTACCACTAGATGGGCATCTTTTTTTATTTTTTTGCATACTACTGGCCTCTCTAACACAGTCCCTCCTACAGCTTTCTCTCAGTGACAAGTAAGATACCCACCCCTCCCCCATACCTCCTTGGCTTTCTGCTGGGAAGCAGAGGGGAGTAATGTATGCTGATGGTCCTCTGAGGTCCTCTGATATAAAGACTGCATGTAAGTAGTCTCTAGTGGCTCCCACCCTCCAAGCCTGCCCGGTTTCTGGTCACGGTTGCCCAGCCTTCCTGCCACCCCCATAATGGGAAACTTGGCTTCACCCAATGGGTACAAACTCTCTCCTAGGATAAGAATGCTTGGCAGAGGGAGTCATTCGAACCCACACTGTTGTCTCACAAATCTCTGCTTTTTCTATTGCTCAAATTTCACCCAAACTGGCAGTTGCTCATGGCAACCTTTCTACCACAAGGTTAGGGAAGTTTAATTTGTTTGGGGCGTCTACTTTCTGTCCTTGTCTACAAGATGATGCAGAATCAGTAAAAGAAATGATTTCCCTCACTGGTCATTTTCACATGATTACATTCTTCCTAAGCAGATGAGCTGCCCACAGGGTGCAGAAACACTGGGGACTTCACAAGCTCTGACTGTCTCACATGGGAAGGAGCTCTGAGAAAGAGCTCTGTATCCGAGTGATAAAGAGCAAAGAGGAATTCAAATAGAACCTGCTGCCCAGGCTCTGTGTCCTCCAAACCCAATCCCATTCACCCAACCCACACCTCATCTGGTCTCATGAAACCAGGCACAGCAGAAAACAGTGTGTGAGACCCATGGTACCACCCTTGGCTTTGTGCTCAGAAGGCAGGCATTGAAGCACGCAGACTCGAAGCATGCTGGCCTGCTTGCTTTTCTGAGGTCTTCTCATCACTGATGACACTCAATTATGCCAAGGGGATACTGTAGTGACTCAGTGACATTTTTAAACATAGCCCTTAAAATCTGCATTACAGCCCAGCTATCCCAGCAGAGAGCAGTGTGTGTGCTCGGCTGCAGACCTGCAGTGGACCCCTTCACCTAAGATTTTTCCATTTGAACATGACTAGTGTTAGAGCTGGGGTAACCACACTGAGCTCCCCTGAAGCCGCCCGACTTTGCCAAGCATCTCCTTCCTTCTGGAGATTGATTCGGGCAATTAGACCTTAGCCTGGATGTTTCTTTCCTCTTTTGTTTATGTTGGTGTTTGCATAATAACCATGATGGATTATTTCTCAGGGTGAAACGAATGCTCACAGGATAGTGAGGGCAATGATGCCGAGTTACCCAGAGCGCCATAAATCCACAGATGTGACAGTTCTGTAAGCCATGGCAATAGCCCAACTAGCTAATTGATGAAGCCATAAGGCTGGTCGTAAATCCTGGTGCCATCGATGGAGTCTGACAAGGTGTGCTGAAATAGATTTACTCAGTACATTGTATAGGCTGCCCAAGCTGTCTCACTAAGGGCAACACTCTGATGTTGCTACCATTGTATTTCTTTATGCCAGAGACTAAGGGCTGAGGTTGCAAACCAGGAGCAAAATAGATAGATGGCATTGTGATTAAATGGGAGGCTGGCAGGGAGGAAGTGGATGACCAACAGCGAGTGAGAAGACAAGGAAATGCTACCCTCGGGGAAGAAGATACCTACAAGTGCCAAGGTTCCTCTGTTGCTCTTTGGATAACAGATATGAGGGCCATGGTCCAAGCCCCATTGGCTAATACATCATTTCTGTCTCAGAAGTTAGACAGGCTGGAGCATGGGCCATGCAGAGTTAAGAATGCCATCTCAGAAATGGATGGTGGTGGAGCCTGATGGGTGTTGATCTAATTTGAATACTTGGCCGGTGTATCTCCCATCTTCCTTTGTTTCTGTGGAGCTATAGCTACTTCCTGTCTTGGGTCCCGCTTCCCTTCCTGTTCAAGTGCTGATTGGCATTTCATGCTAGATGTTTGATTCAGGGCTCTGCTGTTTAGCATGAAATGACTGACTAGCTCCTCAGCCACAGGAGCGGGGTTAATCTTATTCTCATTTGACAGTTGATGAGACTGGAGCCACAGGATTGCAACTTAAGCAGTGCTCCAATGCTAGGGAGTGACTGAGGAGAGTGAGAATCCAGCACAGGGGGCTAACTCCAACCCCCCTATCCCCTAGCTCTCAGGTTAGCTGAGTATGTGGGAGACAGTCCCTGTGCCTCACTGCTCCTCTGAGGGGCTGTTGCTCATCTCTGGAAGAATCTTCTGTAGTGACTCTGTTGTGTATGTTTTATGAACTTCTGTTTCAAATTTTGTTCTGTTTTTAGTTCTTTTTCCCTAAAGAAGGGAACTTGCCTGTTCTGGGCCACATAGGGACCTTAGTAATGTTTATTAAAATGTCGCCAACTGAACACCTTGCGTTGGGTTCAGATTGAGTCTGGCCACCCATTATCCAGCAAACGGAGAAGTTGTAGCTACTTCCTCAGTGATCCACATGGCCTCATGAGCCCTCGTGCCTCCACACTCTTTCTTCTGAGCCTTGGCTCAGCCCAGCTCCTGTCCTTCTGTGTTCTCTGTGTTGATATCATCACGGAGTAAGAGGGCTTCTTATACCTCTGCTCTGGAGACAGCCCCTTTGTGTATCCTCACTTTTCAACTCTGACCAAACCATTGAGGAAGGAAAGGAGATGTATGTGAACGCACTCTAACAGATATCAGTGCAGCAGAGGTTGATAGCACAGGGCCACTCTTCCACTTGGGTAGTTTAGAGATGGTCAGTGGCTTGAGTCAGTGCTGAGGTTGGGAACAAGCTCTGGGCTTATGCTATCTCACAGCAATGAGAGAAGGGAGGAAGGAAGGTTAGGCAAACAGCATGCTTGCTTTATTTACGCCCTAAAACTGCAAAGACCGTTGGAAATGCAGGCGTGGATGTATTTTCAAGGAAAACTCTAACTTGGTTAAACATAATGTTCTTCCAAGTTGTCAGGCACGGACTGGCATGTGCAGAATTCCCAGAGCCAGGCAGGTTGTCAAAGGCAGGCCTTTCCGTTCGGTCGGGGAGAGTCCATCCATGTGGGCTGCTCACAGGATCCATTTTAAAGGTTATTCCAGCTCTGCTGTGGTTGGAGGGCTGGCAAGGGAAATGTGTTCCATGCCTGAGGTGTGTTTCCCTGTGAACAGCTCTTTCCAGAAGGGTTTTTCATTAAGCCTCTTTAATGTGTATTTGTGGGACCATCCAATCTTAGACTTGGAAGGACCTCAGCGTCATCACTGCCAAAATTCACCAGGGAATGAATGACATTTGTTGAGGTGCAGCTGGGTTGCTCCCAGGTTTATAGTCTCCTCCAGTGAAGGTCACACCAAGGTCAAGCTGGAAACTTAGCATAGGTTGCTTTGCTAGCCTCGTAGACAGGCCATTTAACAAGATGCCATCTCCACACACAGATGACAGGCAATAGAAGGAAGTCCTTTCACTCCGAGACTCTCCACAGAGGCTCTTGTGCTCTGCTTACTGGCATTGCCTGAGTCCTGTGGCTCCAAGAAAAAAACTCAGCCATCAATGCTGGTCTGTATTCATCAAGGGATGGGCCTTAGATGGCCTCTCCCTTGGAATCCAGAGGGCACTTCCTCCAGGCAGTGCCCGTGATCAAAACCAGGGAGATGCCCAGGGGCTTCTTGCCTCCTTTGTGTTTCTCAGGTTCTGTGCTCACTCGCTTTCTGGACCATTGTTCTCTTCTCTCCTCTTTCTTCTTTACCTTGCTTCTTCCTTTCCCTAAACAAACTCAGTGTCTTAATCATGATGAACCAGGAATAGTTGAGTATCCTTCTAAGTGTTTCTACATGCTCATTGTGTGCTAGACGCTTTGCTGCACACTAGGAGAAGCCACACAGGCACAACGCCTCAGGCGTCACTCACTGTGGGGGGGCATAAGGCAGCCGGGTGAACCCTTGGCAGCTTACAGGAGCTAGGTGTGTCTTTCTTCTCAACTCATTGCACTGACAGCTTCCAGTTGGCCACAGAGCGACTGTTTGCACCATGGAAATCGGCAGTGTGGCAAACCAGAAACAACTTAAGTAAACATAACCAAGACCCATTTACCGGTACACAACTGCCTGGCACTGCAGCACCGATGGCATTGATAACTTCTGTCACTTGTTACTACTTTCTACATTCCAGCTGCTTCCTATTTGTAGATCTTACTTTAGTACCTTCTCAAGTACTTCTGCGTGTCTACTGAACAGAAAAGGGAAGGGGGCCAAGATCCCTCAACTAGGAAATGCCAAAGCCAGATGGAAGCCAGATCTGTCCACAGGGCCCAGGAACCCACCCTTTGGGGCCAGGATCTCCTTCCCAAATTGTTCTTGATCTTGGATTTTGACTTCCGGGCACACGATGACCTGGTCTAAGGGCAAGAATGCAGTGGGTTTTGGCTCTGGCAGGTAAAGTTTGGCTTAGGCCATCCAGTTATCTTAGGTTCTCTTGTGTGGTCTGACACGATCCCTCGGTGATGTGGAAACTGGCTTTGTGGTAGCACTGTTAATTCCAGTTTAACTTTAAAGTGCCCTTACTGCTTTTGTGAGATGAAGCATAGGTGTCTACCATGGAGTACAGGCTGTAGAAGCTGCATCTTGATGCTCCCTGACCTGTCAGTCTTGGATATATCTGGGACTACAGCAGGGCAGGAGACTACCATAGGACTGAACACAATAATGTGTTAGGTTCTGGATGAAGGGAACCCCTGCCGCAGCAGAGCGAGTTACAAGGTTTATTTTTTTACCACCTCACCAGACAGATCGACTAAGATTTGCTTTCTTTAGCATATATTTGTTTTGCACAGGGAGAGAGATGGATACAAAATATCCTGGATTGTTCTAGAGAAGACATCAGTCCAGACCTGGGCTCCTCCTAGCTTCTGCCTGTATTGTGGCAGGCAGCCTTCATTACACGTGCCCCAGATGGCTACCCTTCCTATAGTGTCACATCCAGGTTCAAGAGGAGGCAGGTATCACAGAGAGGCGGGTATCACAGAGAGGTGGGTATCAAGGCTTTCTGCAGGAATCCGAGTGCTTGCCTGCTCACCTCTGATTCCATCTAAGGTCCTTCATGTAACCACACCCATATATCATGAAGCCTGGGTGAGGTAACTGTTGCCTGAGGTTGTTGTTGCCCAAGACTAGTTGTGGGGATAGAAGATGGTGGAATGAGAATTGACTAGGCCCTTACCAGCTCCAACGGTCTCCCGAACACTGCACACCACATCATCTATGGACCTGGATGAGAACAGTTCCTATTACCTGTAAGTAATGGAATCTGTGAGGAGGGGGGAGGCATTGAAATGGCTTCCCTCCTGGCTGGTGCTCACTGTTGGCTGAGCCTCAGTTTAGCCACTGTCCAGTGAGAAGCATGGGATCTTCTCTGAAGTCTTGGAGAATTCTAGAAGCCCACAGGTCGTGTGTTTCTGCAACTTCTTAGCTACTGATAAGCAGAGCCGACCATGTGTCTTGAAGTGTATTCTGCACTACCTGTGCAAGGGCAGGCCAGGCCAAGGAGGTGACACTAAGCCTGTCCTTAGGGAAAAGTGGGGTGCCATTTAGGTAGAACATTCTGCCTCTGGGAAGCCAGCTGCATGTGGACAAGGGGTCCCCTCTTAGCCATTTTAATGAGAGGGAATGCAGCAGCCCCATGTCTGTATGTCACCTTCAGTCCATTCCCAGGCCAGCATCTTGCCTAGGGTGGCAGTATTAGCTGGAATGGGTTTCCCAAGAGAGGGGGAAACAGCTAGCCAGGAAAGCCTGTTTGTGCTCACAGTGACTCTGTCTGCAGCTGTACCATCTGTTGGTTTGGCAACAATTCCACTTGAGAGCAGATTTCAGGTTCTTAAATGATAAGCTGCCTACTATGGGTACAGAGGGAGAAAGAGGGGGTGCTTCTTTACTGTTACTTTGTTAGTTGCTCTTCTGTTGCTGTGAGAAAACACCATGACCAAGTCAACTTATAGGAGGCTGGGCTCACTTTTATTTAGGAAACTATATTTGACTATTGGATAGCCAGTGATTTCTTTATAAATGCATGACAGTCATGTTGCTTAGTCTCACTTATGGTGTGTATGTGTGCGTGTACGTGTACTTTCACAGTTTGATCAATATTCATTGCTTCCCTAAGCAGACATAAGCGATTTTTATTTTTGCTCTAACCATCCAATTAAACACTTAAAATATAGTTTAAGAGCAAGCCAATGGCCGCTCAAACTGTGCCCATGTACTTTTGTAGGACCTCGGTGTGCAAATACCATTTGCTTAGATACACCAGACAGACTTCTGTATTGGTTATGACTCTGTGAGCCATCCTTTTCTCTGTCTGTTCAGAGAGACTTATATCATCATTCAGGATAAACATCAGCTGGAGAGAGGCAAGGAGCTGTTTTGAGAGGGGACATGGGACTCACTATGCACAAGTATTCATGTTCAGAAAGAAACCTGTCCCACAGCATGATTTTAGGCCCCCCAAATAAAGGAGCAGCATCAGGCTGGAAACTAGACATATTAAATTTTTACATTTGTCTGCCATAGTTTTTATGTACAGATGTCTTGCCTGCATATATGTCTGAGTGCCACATGCCTCCATGGTCCAGGGAGGCCAGAAAGCTTATTAGATCCCCTGGAACTGGAGTCACAGAAGGTTGTGAAGCACCATGCAGGTGCTGGGAACTGAACCCAGGTTTTAGAGTGTAATGCAGAGAATGGAGGTGCGGTAATGATGATGGGGTGAGGCTGTGTGGGTTTATACTGATCCTGCTTAGAGGGATCCCCGCATCTGGTACACAGTCAACATGGCAGGTTTATATGCCACGATAGTCAGAAGGGAATCCTACCTTAGTGTCTCACCCTTTGCCGATCCCGAAGGTTTAGGGGCAGTGGAATTTGCTTCACTCCCGGGTGGGTGGTTTTTGTGGGAGCTCAAGTGCTCTAAACCATGGAGCCATCTTCCAGCCCTATATTTTAAAATCCAGTATTATCAAACTCTTATTAAAATCTTTTCATTGAAAATCTGTTCTTGTCATTTCCAGAAACAAAGAAGCAAGAAGGGAAAAGAAAAGGAAGGAAGGAAGGAAGGAAGGAAGGAAGGAAGGAAGAGATAAAAGAAAATCCATTTAATTACATTTTCAGGGCAGTTTTGTGAACATCTAATAACTGCGGTTCTCTAGGCTAGAACCCTCCATGGTAAGGACCTTGCCACATCGTAGGCACACTGCTCCTTTCTTCCTTGGCTGACGATGTGTTAGCCTTGAGGATGGCACTCACATTCTTCCTCCTGTTCAGGACATGCGTGTCACTTACTTGGAAAAATAACAGACTGTGTCTCTGACTGGATCTGGTTTACTTCTAACCAAGGTCCTCCTCATATTGACATAGGAAAGAGGACTGGCAGGAGAGCAGGAGACCCTGTGTTCCCACCTAGCACTAAGGTTCAGACACTGCAGACAAAAGTTTGCCCCTCTCTCTCATTCTCTATGGTCTGTGTGATTCAGACCCCAGGATCTTCTGAGCTGAGACTACAGTAGCAAGCAGACAACCACTGCCCAAAGGGGCTTCTGTTCTGGGAGGCAGACCCACCTAGAAACTAGTCATAGGCCTACATGGACTGAGAGCCTTGGGATTGGGGTTTCACAGAGTGGCTAGTCATGGGAAGAATGATATCAAGGTAAAGAGTGGGAAGCCATCTCAAGGAAGAACATTCTAGATGGTAGGAGTTTGGGGTTTGAGGAACAGCGGCAAGGCTAGTGTAGCTGATGAGAGGGAAGAGGAAGGAAGGTGGAGTCAGAGGAAAGAGGGGACAGATGAAGGGGTGCCCACAGGCCGCCATGACGCTCAGGACTTTGGACTCACTGAGCATGGAGAGCATGTCACTGTTCTGATTGATAGCTGCTTTCACCAGATCTCTGTGGCTGGTGGGTAAACAGTGGTTTGGGGAGTGAGGTGCAGAGAATGGGGCGTGGGGGTGGAGGCAGGGCTGTAATAATGTCAATGGGGCAAGAAGGATGAAGCTGAGTGGTTTTATTCTGACCATGCTGGGGTACGCAGCCCAGGAGGAAACTATGCATCCAGGATATAGCATCTATCAACACCCCATGTTTGATAGATGGAAGGGATCCCACATTAGCCCCCCCCACCCCCCTTTAGCCAATCCTGATGGTTTAAGGGCAGTGGAATTAGCTTCTCTCTGGGGTGGTTTTTTGTAGATCAGTGGGTGAGTGGTGGCCAGTTTCTTATTCAACCATCTTAATGTCCATGTAAAACACTTTCTCCATCCTGTTGGGTCCCTCTCAAGGCCCATTCTTGTTGTCGTTGGCCAATGAGGCGAAGCAGTTCCTTGAATCATGTTCAGAACTCATCGTGGAAGGGGAGAGAGACCATGTGGTCAGGGTTGTGTTGAGCCAGAGGATTTCAAGACACACGTTTAATTGCCGAGGTCACCGGAAGGTGAGGGACTATTCCCAAGGCTTCCTTTCTCACACCACAGAGTCTGGATGGAAACTTCGTTGTCTTGTCAGCATGGAGGCAACTGTAATTCCTTCTCCTCTGTTTTGGTCTACACACAGGCTTTCATCAGAACTTCGAGGAATCTGAGCCTTTGCTAAGCTGTAGTTTTCTGCCTTCCCAGTCCCAGTCACTACCATGTACATGGAACTGTCAAGGACCTGGAGGACACAGTCCCCTCTTGAACTCTGTCCTGGTTGTCGCTGGATTTCTTTTTTACTTTATTTTTGAGACAAGGTCTCTCACTGGGCCTGGAACTCATCTATTCAGATAGGCTGCCTGGCCAGTGAACCTCCCACCCCCATTCCTGAAATCTTGTTTTCACCTGCCCCGGGATGGGGTTGTAAGCATGTGTTGTCATGCTTGGCATTTATTTGGATGCTGGGGATTTGAACTCTGATTTTCATGCTTGTTCAGCAAGCGCTTTACCCACTAAGCACCTCTCTGGCCTCTGCGTTCAGCAGGTTCTTCAATTACCAGTTCAGTCTAATGTTAGTGGGTATTTATAAGAGTGTTTCAGTTTTCCCCTTAACCTAGCTAGCTCCCAAGTAATTGAGACTGGACTGTTATACTTATTGAAGAGCTTTAAAGGCACGACAACTGAGCAGTGTTACTCTATTTTAATCCTCTAAGAGAATCTGCCTACCTGCCAGTCAAAACCCCAGTGATACTTGCATTTTAGTACTGATCTGGCTCTCTGGGTTCCAGGTATTTCCTCACGGTGTCTCCTGGACTCTCTCCCCTTAGAGAATCCCCATTTCCTCTTTCCCCTGTCCAGTCCCACGTCCCTCCCCGACTGACTCCCTCCTGCACCCCTTGCCAGTATTTTCAATATCTACGTACCAGGGAATCCCAATAAGCACAGGGCATCTCATGACAGCTGGCGACATCTTGCTCAGCCTCTGGAGGAAGTCCAGACCTATTCTCTCTCCTCCTCAATCATTGGCCGATCAGCTAGCAATAACTGGAGAGCAATATTTATACCACATTGAGACAAAAGATTCTCAAAATAAGGGTTGCCACCAGATATAGGGGCCCAGAAACCAGCATTTGAATAATACAAGAATAACCCAGTGCACAATGACATTATGCCTACAGTCTAGTGAGGTCCTTGCAGTTTTTCAACTCTATGTGCACTCTATGTGTCCTTCCCCCATCTGTGCTTGGGTGACTGAGAGTTCTCTTGGTTCCTTCAGTCATTTGAAAGTCATTGTCTACTACAAATTCTTACAAGGGTTTCAGCGACTCTCATCTTAGAACAGAAGTGTGGATTTGTGGGAGGAAGGATATGCTAATTAGCTTAACTGCAGTAGTGAAGTCCTTATTCTGTTTATGGGAACATGTGGTGTACCTTAAATACATGCCTTCAAAACACCATGAAACTCAAGTCAATGCTCAGGGCTGTGGAGCAGAGGTCACAGCCTATCACATCTGCCCATTTTTCAGTCTCACTCCACTTCCTGCACTGCACCCCAGTGTGCCTGTGAGTTTTAACAATCAACTGGACACACCCTAGAAGTTCTGGAAAGAGAGTCTTAAAGGTAAGTTATTTAGACCAGGTTGGCCTGTGGGCGTGTCTGTGGGGGGGTTGGTTTTCTTGATTGTTGATTGACATCTGAATGTGGGTGGCACCGCTTTCTGGGCAGGAGCTCCTGAACTATGAAGGGGAGAAAGCTAGCCACAAGCGGAAGGCAGACAAGGACGCATGCGCCCGATCTTTCTGCGCTTGACTATGGACGCGATGCCGCCTGCTAAGTCCCTGCCTTGATTTCTGCTCAGAGATAGAGTGTGGCCTGGAACTGTAAAGACCTGGAACTGTAATAAGCAAAATAGCCCCATTTCTCTTCCAACTTTCTTGTTCTCAGGGTGCTTTATCACAGCCACAAAAAGAAACCGGAACACGCAGTGTGTGGGTTGGCAGAGAATTGAATGCTGTTTGCTGGCTGCTCTGGTAGAGGAAGCTTGGCTCTGATGAGCTCTGTGAAGCACCCTGGCTTTGTTTGTTTTTTTTTTTTAAAATGTGGATGCTATGTCGGGCAGTGGTGGCGCACACCTTTAATCCCAGCACTCGGGAGGCAGAGGCAGGTGAATTTCTGAGTTCGAGCCAGCCTGGTCTACAGAGTGAATTCCAGGACAGCCAGGGCTATACAGAGAAACCCTGTCTCGGAAAAAAAAAAAATGTGGATGCGAAGGATCAAACGCAAACTCGCATGCTTGTGGGGTTGAGCCATCACCCAACCCCTACATATATATTCTTAATTGTATCATTTCTTATCTTGATTTATCAACTTACTGACTAATTCTTTTTAAATCTCTGTTCTTTAAATGTCAGCGATTTCCCTTCTGGATTTAATATCCTCCTTATTGAAGATAAAGTCTGATAGTCCTTCAATTAAGTGTGTATGAGCATAAAATCTGTCAGCCTTTGCTACAATGTTTCTTCAATTTACTCCATTCTTGCATAATTTTGCCCAGTGTGTGTGTGTGTGTGTGTGTGTGTGTGTGTGTGTTAGCAGTTGCTTTCCCTCCTACTTTGAAGGTATGATTTTACTGCTTCCTGGCATCCCTGCTGCAGAGGAGGAATCTTGTATCCATCAGATCTTTTCCTTTGTAGATAATCTCTTCTCTGTCCCGGCCACCTTCAATACTTCCCTTTGCCTTTGATGTTTCAGTCTGATATGCTGAGATGTGGAGTTCATTATATTTTTCTTCCTTGAGCCCTTTCTTCATTCCGAAGTCTCATTCCCCAGGCCCCAGCCCTCCTAAGTCTGGTTATCATTTCTCCCCTATATCTGTTGGATATTATTTACCAGTATTTTCAATATCTACACACCAGAGAATCCCAATAAGCACAGGGCATCTCATGACAGCTGGCGACATCTTGCTCAGCCTCTGATTTTTTTTTTTCAAGGTTTGCCACCGGCTTGTCTTATGGTTTTGAATAGCTAATTTTTAGAAATTGCACATGAAGCCTTTGCTTGCTGCAGACCATCTTCTGCTGTTTCAGCTCTGTCTGGGTTTTGTTTACTTCGTTCCACTTTTGGCTGAGATTTTTTAAAAAACAGATACTTTTGTCCAATTTTTCTTCAGTATTTGGGTGCTAATATGCTCTTAGCATCTGTTAAGATTAATTCATTTTAATTTTTTTCTTTATGTTCATATAATCTTTAGCCAGCTCATCTGCAGTGGGGATTTTTTCTTAATTAATTTACCACCTAAACTGGAAGTAAAGGTTTTATGCTTGCTCTGCCAGATTCCCAGGGGTTTGGATGATGGTGGATGACCTGTCTGTCTGTTGACTGATTTCTCAGTGTACTTTTTTTCACTTGACTGATGTATCCCTCAGTTCCTCTGTCTGTCTGTCTATCAGCTACCATCAATGGAGTGATCTATTTCCTCATCTAGTTTTTCTTCTGGGTTTGTATAGATCATATGGGCAATAAAAGAATTTTCTCCCATATGACTATTTAAAGCAGTGGTATTAACTAGGTGCCCGTGCGCTTTATTTTTGGTGTGTGGGGAACACATGTTACTGTGCACATGTGGCGGTCATACAACAAGCTCACTGCATGAGTAAAGTGGGTTCTGGGGATTGAACCTTTAACCCTCCGAGTAACTCTGCAAGTCCTGGTGTGTTCTCCAGAAGGGTCCCAACCCAGCTGTCCTGCTTTCTTGTGTCAAATATTATCTGTCTCTGCTTGACCTTAGAATCCTCCCCAGAGTTTCAGGACCCATTGCTACCCCCACGAGCTGCCCTGTATTAGGTCAGCCTCCCCCTTGCGTTCATTTCTCACCTTAATTCTGGATGCTGGGGGCTTCTTTGTCTCTCTTTTGTTCTCTGTTAGGTGTGTATTACATATAGTTCTTCCCTGGGCTAGGGTGGATGGCAGGGACTGGATTTTTCTCTAGCATTTCAGGACATTTATAATTGTAACTGGGCCCGATTCTCCCATGCGGAGAACCTTGGTCCTCTTTGAATGACTGTTGATTGTACTCCCTGTTGGGTGCAGGTACAGAAGGAGCTTTCTATGAGAGAAGCCATTTTTAAAAATCTCAGTATACAGTAGTGGATACTGCTCCTCTCCAAGATCATTTTCTTTGTGCAGTTTTCTATTCTTGATATTAAAAGCCTAAGGATAGTACCCATTGACTTTTAAATTTTATTTTTATGTTTAATTAAGATATGGTTGTGTCATTCCCCTCCCCTTCTTTCCCCCAACCCCACCCACATGTCCCCCAATTCCATCTCAAACTCATGGCTTCCTTTTTAAAAAATTGCTATTGTTACATTTATAAATAAATGATACTGAATCTGTGTAGTGTTGCTTATATTCATATGCTTTTATGGCTGACCACTTGGTACTGGATGCTAACCCATGAAATCTCAGCAACACGGCTACCTGAAGCAGACCCCAGCAATGACAACACCAGCTGACATGTCCTTGTGATGGGGATGGTCTCGTGGGGCCTCATCCCTAGAAACAGCTACAGGCAGTTAGTTCACTTTTTAAAACTGTTTTATGTCTTTGAGTTGCAGCCTCACTGTCTGGTCTAGGTTGGTATTGGATTCTTTCTCCTCCTGCTTCTGTCTCCCAAGGGTGCTCATGGTGAGTCAGTACCACCATGTCCAGTCCAGTGGCATTTTGAGAGTTTAAAAGTCTGTTCAGAATCCTTTGGGGGGTGGGGGTTGAGAAAACAAGAACTATTCTGTTCATCTGGTGGGAAACACCTGAGGCTGTGCTGAGGCAGGAGGCAGGACCTGATGAAGAGAGGACATCTCTTAAGCGCTGGGGCTGTTTTAAAGGAAGCAGGGATATCCTTAGTGAGATTCGGGAGAGAAAAGATGTAAGACAGCCCTAAGGACACCCTCTGATCAACACTGAGCCTCAACAAGGGAACAGTTGGATCATAGTCTTGTAGAGAATGAAGATGATAGAACCACTGGGGGACTGAAAAACTCTGCTGTCCATGGTGATCCCACCAGGATAGTTTTCCAAGTGTGGCTGGGAACATTCTTCAGGACCCAGCACGGGTATGCGGACCAAGTTAGTGCTCACACAGGACACAGTGCACGGTACTCATAGCAGATAATCACATTGACAAAAGCTAACATTTATTTGAATAGCTTTGGAAAGACATACTGTAATAGCTACAGAGAAAAATCTGTATGACCCAACAGCCTTTTTCTGATTTATTCATTATAACAACATACATTTGCCCAAGATTACATTTGTGTGTGTGTGTGTGGTTGTATATTTGTGTATGTGTTGATGGATATGTGCATATTGTTGTGTATGGGTGTGTGTCTGCACGTTTATGAGTGTGTGTGTGGGGGTCTGATAAATGCCACAATGTGCACATGGAGGTCAGAGGACTGTTTGCAGGAGGAGGCTTTCTTCTTCCACGTTGGTCCTGGGGATCAAACTCAATGTTGTTCATTTGGCAGCAAGCACCTTCGTCCCTTGAGCCATCTCATTGTCCTCTGAGACTTCTTTTAACTTAAAAGATACTATGAACACATCAAAAAGAAGATTTTAGAAGCTATTTTATTACCTTGATGCCACTGTTAGCACCCTGCCTGTGGCAACAGGCTTACAGTTTCCCCTCCTAATCATACTGTATAGAATATAGTGTGACTTTTTTGCGTTTTTGAATATCCATCTTTCGATATCTGTTTTCTTGTACCCAATGAGAGGATATAATTTTCTAGGTACTCTAGTCTGGGGACATGTTGTTAAAACATAAAGCTAATTCAGAATTTTTAATGGAAGTAAATAGAATGGCTGATTTAATACATTTAATAATGTAAAAAGGAAAGATACAGTTCTCTAGCCTCACCAGCGTTTTAGCGAGTAAAGGCCATTCTGTTTTGAAATCATGAATAAGAGACATGTGGGTTAAGTCTTTGTAACATACAAATGAGTCTGCGACAAAGACAGGAAGTATGTCCTAATCAGAGCAAGGCAATCAGACTTAAATACGGATTTAATACGGATGGTGTGGTATTGGAAAGCATGTGCTGTTAGAGCTGAGACACAGAGGTGCAACTGGAGACGGAGCAGAGCCAATGTCGTGCTGTGCTCAGGAGGTTCTAGTTCACTTTGTGGACATTAAGACGATTGTAAAAGCCAGAGGGCCTGGATGTGTACTGTGAGATCGTGCCTTCTATATAAGACAGGGAATCTTCAACAGTATGGCTGCCTAAAAACGACTTGAAAATGACAGCGCCAGCTGATGGAGAATATCTTAGAAGACCCATCCCTTCACGAAGAGCTACAGGCAATTAATGGCTTCTGAGAGGGGGGACAATCAGTCTCCTCCTGGGATGAGCTCCTGATAGGTTCTCAATCTCAAACAGTCAGCCTCCAGCAGATATATGTATAAGAAATATTAATTGTATGTATATATATGTGTATATAGATTTATATATACATACATATAAACAATAATAATTAAAAAAGAGGTCATAAGTTTGAGTGGGAATTTAAAGGGGATTTGGCAGGAGTTTGAGTGGGGAAACATAGTGAAAATACAGTACTCATGTATGAAAAATCTAGAAACAAACATTTTTAAATAAAAGTCTGTTAAAAGCAAAGAATCATGATCCCAAACTCAAATTATTGGGGTTAGTGTAAAGAATAAATAACAGACATTGCTGAAACCTAGAATGCCTGGGACCCAGTTCAATTAAGTAAATCTTAAAAGTTGAAAAATAAAATAAAATTGTGTTTTCCCCTTTTCTGTTGAAACATTGCTCATTAGTTCTCTGTGCACGTCCCAGACGCTCTTGTTTATGCTCACCCTCCTCCAGCCCTTCCCAGATCCATCCATCACACCCCACCCAACCAACTTTGAGCCCTTTATTTTCCCCATGAAGCACAATTTGTAGTGCCCATATACTGTAAGATGTGTGACCTTAACTAGAGTGTGGTCAATCCACCAAGGGCCACACCCTTAAAGAAAACAGGTTCCCCTTCCCCCAGCAGCTGTTGGTGCCAATAGCTCCTTAGCTAGGAGTGTGACTTCAAACCCCTGTCACCTCTCCATGCTGGCATTTTGTCTGGCCTGTGTGTCTTGTCTCAAATGCTGGGAATTCACATGTTCAGCTGCCCTGCTGTGTTCAGAAAGCCCTGTTCTCAGAGTTGCCCACTGCCTCTGACTCTTAATGTCTTCCCACCTCTATCATGTAGTGAACCTGAGCCTTGGGGGGAGGGTGTGTGATCTAGATGCTGTGTTTAGGGATCAGCATTCTGCAGTCTCTTATTTCTTCCCCTTGATTGGTTGTAGGTCTCTGTGTTAATCACTGTCTACTACAAAAAGAAGCTTCTCTTAGGAGGGTTGGCTAATGCACTAACCATTAGAAGTCAGTTTAATACTATGTCCCTTGAACAAAGTAAGAGTCGTAGATTCTTGTCTAGGACCCACGATCTGTCTAACCATGAGTGCTTGGCCCAGATAACTAGGTATGCATTAGAGCTTGTGGAACTGGGCTTTAAAGCCAACTAGAAACTAGTTGGTTACTCTAATGATATGTGTGTTCCTATGGCACCAGTTGGCATATCTCACCATGCTTGTCAATGGTGTAGCTCACAGAATTCACACCTGTGCAAGCCTGGTGCTTCATGTTTTCCTCTGGTAGCATGCATTACTAGCCAGTTGGGATGAAGCTTCCAAGTCAGTACCAGCTTGATTTTTCCATGTTACTCAAGCATGTAGTAATCTTGATAACTACATTGGTAGTCTTTGGCAATCGGGTCTTCCCATCAAACTCCAGGGGGTCACTAAGAGGAAGGGCAATAACCTGTCATGTTTACATTTCTCTCAACACTCTTAGCTTCTGAGCACCCACATAACAGCCAGTTAGCTCTAACCACTGATCAGCCTTCCCAGCCCACACTCCACAGCTCTTCCATGGTCCTGCCACAGACAACATATTAAGATCGGTCACAGCAACATTCCATGAACCTGGTACCAATTTCTGTCCTAGTGTGCCTTCTCAGGCTGTGATACACACCATGGCCAAAAGGAAATTGGGGAGGAAAGGATTTACTTCATCTTACAACTCTTCAGGTCACCCTCCATCACCGAGCAAAGTCAGGGCAGGAGCTCAAGGCTGGAAACCTGGAGGCAGAACTGATGCAGAGGCCGTGGAAGGATGCTGCTTTCTGTCTGGCTTGCTCCCTGTGCCTTGCTCAGCTTAACTTCTCATAGCATCCAGTAACCCTAGTCCAGAAGTGGCAGCACCCACAGTGGCCCAGGCCTCCCTCCCATGTCAGTCACCAATCAAGGAAATGCTCCACAGACTTGACTACAGGTCAGTCTGATGGAGTCCATTCCTCAATTAAGGTTCCATCTTGGCCTTGGTCAGATAGGGGATTCTCTCTCTCTCTCTCTCTCTCTCTCTCTCTCTCTCTCACACACACACACACACACACACACGCACACAAACACAAATATATGACAGAGCAGGGTATACAGCTATCCCTGGTGACTCTCCTGACTGACTGCCTCCTGCAGGGTTGGGAGGATGGCACAGACAACAACATGGCTTATACATGGGTCCTGGGAACTTGACTTAGGTTCTTAGCAGGTACCTTCTCAAGTTATTCCATTCCAATAATGGGAGTATTATTATTATTATTATTATTATTATTATTATTATTATTATTATTACCTTCTACAAGATCTTCCAGTTACAGGAATGAAAAAAATTTCTTGGTTTTGTTCGGTTGCTAGTTGCCTAAAAGGGCCTAACATGAAGCATCCTGTGCTCTCAGGTGTTCCAAGATGACTCCGATAATCCTTGAGGAAAAAAGATGGGCGTGCCACAGATGAACACTTTTTTTTTCTTTTTCCTACTTTATTTACATTTCAAATGTTTCCCCCTTTCCATATCTCCCTATTTCCTCCCCATTTCCTCCCCCCTTCCCCTGACACTATGGGGGTATTCCCCCACCCACCCACCCACCCACACTCATCTTCCCTCCTTGTCATTCTCCTATACTGGGGGATCTAACACCCTCAGGCCCAAGGGCCTCTCCTCCCCCTGATGGCTAACAAGACCCTCCTCTGCTGCATATGTGGCCAGCACCATGGGTCCCTCCATGTGTATTCCTTGGTTGGTGGATCAGTCTCCAGGAGTATCAGGGGGTCAGGCCAGTTGACACTGTTGCTGCCTCCCCGGGGATGCAAACTCCCTCAGCTCCTTCAGTCCCTTCTCCAAGTCCTCCATCTGGGACCTCACACTCAGCCCTACTGTTGCTGCAAAGTGACTCTTGGGGATTTCAAACTTTTGGGCTAATAACCACTTATCAGTGAGTACATACTGTGTTCATTCTTTTGTGACTGCGTTACCTCGCTCAGGATGATATTTTCAAGATCCATCCATTTGTCTGTCAATTACAGATGAACACTTTAAGCATGGCTTTCAGAGTGTTGTTGGACATTGCTGCTGCTCCCAAAATGGAGAAGGAAGTTTGAGAGCTGAGCTTAAAGTGCTGTCCATGTATCAGTGTGGCTTTCCCAGTCTTTGCTCACCACCCTCGACAATTAAAGCAGCATTTATCAAAACTGGGTTGATTTTTTAAAAGTTGAATGTTTGTACAGCTGCTCTTGAATCCTTTAAAAAAAAAAAAACAAACACCTTACATTTGCAATGAAAATATTCAAAGTTAAAAACAAAAATTAACTCAAGAAGTCATTTCATGCCATGTGGAAAGGCTTTTAAAAGCCAAGGAATGAGTCTGAGACACTACTCAGGAAAGCTCCCCCGTGGGGGGCTCCTGGAGCTTTGAGTCCACCCACTTTTCCATGTCGCATGAAGCAACTGCGTTCTAAAGTTGCTTCAGTCCTTCCTGACCAGGAGGTAGAGTGGTGAATGCAAGCCCTACCCACATATCATAGTGGATTCAATAACCATGAAATAAAGAGAATTTAGGGCTTGGTAGGTGACTCGGTTGGTAAAGTATGTGGGTGCATGAGGAGCATTCTGTAATCCTAGGGCTGGGGAGTCGGAGGAGGGTCCCCAAGGCTCTGGGCCCAGTGAGATTCCACCTCAAAAAATAAGGCAAGGGTGTGACCGTTGGCCTGTGGCTTCTACGTGCACACCCACAGGCATGCAGTGCAGAGGTGGGGACCCACATGTGGACACAGACACACTCACAGGCATGCAGTGCAGAGGTGGGTACCCACATGTGGTGTACTGGCTGGTTTTGTGTGTCAACTTGACACAAACTGGAGTTATCACAGAGAAAGGAGCTTCAGGTGAGGAAATGCCTCCATGAGATCCAGCTGTAAGGCATTTTCTCAATTAGTGATCAAGGGGGGAGGGCCCCTTGTGGGTGATGCCATCCCTTGGCTGGTATTCTTGAGTTCTGTAAGAGAGCAAGCTGAGCAAGACAGGAGAAGCTAGCCAGTAAGAAACATCCCTCCATGGCCTCTGCATCAGCTCCTGCTTCCTGACCTGCTTGAGTTCCAGTCCTGACTTCCTTTGGTGATGAACAGCAACGTGGAAGTGTAAGCTGAATAAACCCTTTCCTCCCCAACTTGCTTTTTGGTCATGTTTTGTACAAGAATAGAAACCCTAAGACATGTGGATACAGACACACACAGTACAGAGATATGTACATACATATGGACACAAACACACTCACAGGCATGCAGTACAGAGGTGTTCACCCACATGTGGACACAGACATACTCACAGGCATGCATACCAATACCTCACCACTGTTAACGATTAAAACCAATATTTATCAAAGCTTGTTTACTTTTAAGGAAACTAAACTTTTAAGGTCTACAGAGGTGACTTGGTGGTTCAGAGCTCATGCCGCTCTAATACAGGATTGATGTTTGATTCCCAGAACCCATATTGGTTGACTCACAACCACCTATAATTACCATTTCAGGGGATCTGAAGCTTTGGTGGTCACCTGCATGCACAAAGTGCACGAGCACGCGCGCGCGCGCGCGCGCACACACACACACACACACACACACACAATCTTAAAACATCTAAAAGAATAAGAAACAAGAAATATAAGAGTGAGTTCTCAGAGTCAACTCCTCGGGGAATGTAATAAGGGCTTGAGAGTCTTAAGGGGTCAGGGAATCTTAGAATTGGGTGTGGAAGTTCCCTCTTCTGTAGCACAGGTGCTGATAGCTTAGGAAATGGCTCAGCAGACACAGCACCTGCCTGGAAAAACATAAGGATTAGAGTTTAGACTCCCAGAACTCACGCTAGCGTTGGGCAGGCATGGTACCCACCTATGGTCCCACACTCAAAAGTCATAGACAGAGAATCTCTGAGGCCAGCCAGAATTGACAGGCTCTGCGTTTGGCAAGAGAATACCTCAATCAAGGAAGGCACCTCATGGCACCATTGAGCCTCCAGATGCATATGCATACATACATATGCATACCTGGTTACACTCTTGTGCCCTTCCACCCACAGGCAAAAAAATGTGTAGACATGGTATATACCTGCAAATTCAAATACAGCATTTTACATACAAAACAAAAGAAATAATATTTATCTGTAATTCTAATCAATCCCTATGATTTTTTTTTTACCCCAGTGAGTATGTTCACTAGATGATATGAACCAGGCTTGGTGGCTTATTGTCTCAACCACATGGAAAGTGGAGGCAGGGGTGTCAGGTGTCCAGGGCTAGTCTGGGCCACACAGTCAGAACTTCTCTCCATAATTAAAAAATAATTTTGGTACCAGATCAATTTATAGTTAAGTCTGCCGTGTGCTCACCACTGGCAGAGTTGCCTTTGATTTTCTTTTGGTTCTGCTAAACATCTTAGGTATTTTGGGAGCACAGCAGAGGTATAATTGAGCTTTCAGTTGTTTCTGTCACTGGAGTTGAAGTGTGTTTGGATCCCCACCCTGTTTAGCTGCTGAGTGGGACTCTCATCTGAATGTGTGGGGAAGGTGTCTTGCTGGCTACATCCTGCATCCCAGTGGCTCCTTCCGTCTTAAGACATTCATCATTTTCAACAACAAGAGCTGGAAGCCTCTGTGCTCATAACCAGGGAGACAGAAAATCCAACCTGACATTCATCATTTTTGGAATTGTGGAGACACTGGTGGGTTGGACACAGGGACCGGATGCGAACCTAGTCCTTCCCTTGATGTTCAAAGAACTAAATTAGGGTTTTGAAATTCCCTGAAGTTTCACATTGACATCTCAGATGTGTTACTAACAAATGGCCCTCTGTGTATTTGGACCAAAATAAATATTAAAACAAAAATAAGCAAAGCAAGCAAAAGACCCCTTGGCATCCAGAAGCCAGACACATGCTCAGTTGCTTGAATCTGGTTTCAGCTGGTTCTGTGATGCAGCACATAGGAAACTTTTGGTTATCAAAGCTCTGGTCAGAAGAAATGGAGCCGGTTGTCCTGCCCTCCAGCCGTCTTCAGCACAGGAGGGTGGTTGGTAGGACTGAAGACTTTGATGTGAAATTGGGTCCCACTGTCATGGCATGAAGGGGCTGCCACACGGAGTCATTTCCATGTCTCTGTGAATGAGTCACTGTACTCGGGAAACGTGAACAGGAACATTCCTGTTCAGCGACTGAGACGCTGGGTGGAGATTCACCTGCCTCCAGAGGCTTTTGCTGGTGTCTGCTTGAGATTGAAAATGGCACGTTGTGGGAAGCATCAGACTCTGTAACTGGTAGTCTGTCAGCAGGAGCTTCTCATTCTGCTTTGAGACCTAGCCACTCCCACAGACAGGTGCCTTCCTAGCTACTTTTACCAGCCCAGAATAAGCCCCAGGGAGCAAGAAGCACAAGAAAAGGGGTTCCTTGCAGTACTCACAGACTCTGATGACTCCTGGTGTTCGTCCTTTCCCAGGCGTCTTGGTTCTATCCCTGGGGTGGCACACCTCACACCTGCTATCACTCCTTCTCATGTTTCTGTCTTGCTAAGAACGGTTAGGATGTTGCTAACCCTTGGTTGTTGTGGTCCCAGCCTCTTCCATTGTCTGGCTTTGTGGCAGGTATTCCTACTGTGGTCATCCACTACCCAGAGGGAAACATATACTGTGTTTTAGTTTTATGAACTAAAGGCCAGATGTAACTTTCTTCCTTCCAGTGCACCATTCAGGCCTAGTGATGCATAATTGTCCGTGCCTTCCCAAGTCTTCTTGGGCGCCAACTTGAGTCATGAGTTCTGTAGGCTGATAGTTGAATCATGGGAAATCTGTATAAACCTGATGTGCACCTGAACAGTCAAAGAGAGAGAGAGGGAGAGAGGGAGAGAGGGAGAGAGGGAGAGAGAGAGAGAGAGAGAGAGAGAACTACTCTGAACATTAGTGAAGAGTAATTTCTGGTGAGTCTCATAATTCTTATTTTAAATATTGAGAAAGGTAAATTTTTTATTTCCAAATAATGTTGTTCCAATGAGACCAATTTTTTTTTTAAAAAAAATAAATTTATTTTGTTTTATGTGTAGGAATATTTTGCCTCCACATGTGAGTGAGTTTGTGTGTGTGAGTTTGTATGTGTGTACCACATGTGTGCAGTGCCCACAGAAGCCAAAAGAAAGCCTTGGGTCCCCCTAGAACTGGCGTTAAAGATCATTGTGAGCTGCCATGTGGGTGTTGAGAACCTCTGGAAGAGAAGCCACTGCCCTTAAACTCTGAGCCATCTTTTCAGCCCCACGAACATCTTTAAAAATGCTGAGGGGCAGGACAGACAGACAGACAGCACACAGGTATAAGTTTCAGTACTTGCCCCAGTGACCCACTTCTGCCAGCTGGGCTTAGCATCCTGAATTTCCCCCCACTTTCCCCCATCTTTCCAAATGCTTCAGCATGTAAGCCTGGGTGGGGAGCATAACATATCCAAGACATAAGGGCGTTTTATTTCTCCCAGTTTGCTTTTCAGCCCTAAGAACTTCTCTCATGGGCGTTTAGTTCTCTTTCCTATCCATAGTTGATATCTACTTATGAATATTCATGTTACCCACACATGGTGAACAGAAACATCTACATGGCGGTTTGTTGTTTGTTTTATTTTGTTTTGTTTTTCTGTCCTAAGCTTTTGGGAGATGAGGAGGTGACTTGTTCCTGAAATCCCCAAGACAGTGTCACAGGCAGAGTTTGTCAAGTTTGTATCCTTGCTGAGAGACAGGCCCCTGTTTTCTGTAGTCTTCAGATGAGTAAACAGAGACCCAAGCTGCTGGTGACTGAGCACAACTGTGGGGCCCTAAGCTCAGTCTGCCCCATCCAGGCTGCTTAGGCAAAGTAAGTGATGACTCCAGATGGTCAGCCATGTTTGCCTTTGACCATTTCTAGTAGGCTTTTCCATTCTCCCTTCAGCCATGTGAGCTCCAGGGATGATATTGGCAGGGCTAGCAACCCCGTATGCAGGCCCTGAGACATGCTGGCCTCTGCTGCCCATAGGTGCTGGCCAGGCCCAGTTGAGCTGGGCTGGGTGTCCACACTCATCCTCCAATCTTCTGACAGCTGTATTCTTAGAGTTCTTCAGTCTAGTTTGCATAGTTCTCTGTAGTTTTCACTCTGACCAGGCCAGCTGTTACCTCATGAGGCGGCGGGGTAGCATGCCTCTCTCTGGCAAAGCTCCCTCCCCTGGATTTTGTGACATCCTTTTGGATCCATTGTGGCTTCTCAGCTGTGTTATGGATAATTTATATCGCCAGATAAATACCCTTAGGATAAATGAAGCATTAATAATTCTATATGCTGATTTAAAAATACTCTTCACATACATTCAATAGAATCCTCTCTGGGCTTTTACTTTGGCCTTATAAGCACGTCCAACGCTGTCTCCATCATGAATAAATCAAGCCATTCTTTCAGCCCAGAGTTTTTGGCATGAAAACACAGCATAGTATAGGCTAGTGTAAGACATCTTACTCCATGATTTCAAGGCTCCTATTCCCTTTGCAACAACTGGAAATCAAATGCTGGCCTAACCACAGTCCATGGAAAATAGTTAACGAGGCAATAATCAGTATTGGCTTTGGGTTTGGAGAAAAAGAGACTTGGCAACAACTTTGTGGACTGCGGGTTTTCGCAGCCTTGTGAAACACGATCTAATGCCTCCATTCTCCCCTTGCCCTGGAACAGAGAGGCAGAAGATGATGAGCCAACACTCAGCTCCACCTGATGCTAAAAGTAACTATGACTGGGCAGGAAACATTGAAATATGTTCAGGATTATGAAATGCTTATTCTTGTTTTTGGGAAACCAGAAAAAAACACAGAATTTGAAAAGAAGAGCGAAGCTTCTCTCAGTTGAACATGATACATGATCATGATTTTTCCGAATACAAAGAAATAAATTTATAAAGAGTTTAGAAGAAATCAAGAACCCCTTACAATTCGCTTTGGAAGCCCCAGCACAGGTCTGTCGTCTTTTGACATGTGTCCTTCAGGTTACCTGCCCATTCCTTTCCCCCTTTTCTTCTCTGCTCCATATCCTTCTTCTCAAGGTTGGGATCACGTCACGTATGTGGGTTTTGCATCCCGGTCTTGTCTATCAACAGCCTCTCCCTTTAGCTCCCTGTCATGCAAGGGCTTGGCTGTGACCTTTGGATAGTGTGAGGTGAATGTCTGGCCACATGCAGGTCTGGATGCTTTGGGTGGAGTTGGCTGGGGGCTTCCGGAGGGAAGAGGTACGGAGGATACTTAAAGATCGCGTTGCTGATGCTGACGATAAATACTGCTTTGTATCCAACACACAAGCCTAATTAATTTGAAAGTGTTTTTGGAAATAGACTCCATTTTCAATTTTCTGTAGACATGATTCCACCAAATATAATATTTATGAATGGGAAATTTTTCTTGGAATGTTGTAAAAGTATATATATATATATGACAAAAGATGTTGAGTTTTAGATTTGTTTGCTAACATATTCTGAGGAAGATTCTTTTCTTCCTAGCTTGATGATATTCTAATCTTAAAAAACAAAATAACTTTGTAGCACTTACAAATTGAAAGTGCTGCTTCCCAACACCCTCCCCCCCAACTAAAACCATCATTTAGTGATAGGCTGTGGGCTGATTTTAGTGTGTGTGTGAGTGTGAGTGAGTGTGTGTGTGCGCACAAGCACACTTGGGTTAGAGGTCAGCTGCAGGTGTCAGTCCCCAGGAGCCGCCCACTTTGCTTTCTGAGAAGTCTCTCTGGAATGTGCAGCTCTCAGACCAAGCTAGCCTGGCTGATCAGTAAGCCTTGGTTGCTCCCCACACACCCTCAGAGCCAGGATTAGAAACTTGTAGAACCGTGTGGGACTGTAGCAGGTACTCAGCTCCTGAAGCAAGCCCTGGACTAAAGCCATCTCTCCAGATCCCTCTTACTCACCTTTCTGGGATGTTTGATGAACACTGATTCTCTGTTTTGAGCAGAGAATATTCTAGAGGAACACCCTGGGAAGCCATTGGTATTAATGCTGGGGGCTCTCAGAAGCGGGAATGGCAAGTATCTTCTCTATAAGCCCATTTGCCTCAGGCTGCCCCTCCGTCATCTTAGTGCCAACATTCCCTTCTTAACACCATTTTCCCTCACGAGAGTGGAGAGTGGAATGCCTCTAAGGGAGGGATTTCAAGTCCCTGTGCCCCTGCTTTTAAGGATATTTTAAATAATGTTTTAAGGGATAGAATTTGTCAGTACAGGCGATCTTATTCATATGTGGGGAAATAGGGTTAAAGTTTTAAATTTAATTTCAGGTTGCTCTAAGATCTTTGGTGACCCAAGAAAAACTGTGTTGGTCAAGAGCGGGACCGATGACTCCCAGAGAGAAAAGATGGAGACACCAAGGACAATCAGAGGTAAACATTAAAGACGACGGCTCACCTGAGCCGGTGCCTCCTCTGTGGCTTGACCACAGCCCATCCCTGGAAGCTCAGTATAATCTCCTGAGTGTTCTGATGCCTGGGACATCTGCATGTGGTAGTTAGGGACAGGGCCTCTAGGAAGTG
Organism: Rhynchomys soricoides; assembly: GCA_019843965.1. Lineage (NCBI taxonomy): Eukaryota > Metazoa > Chordata > Mammalia > Rodentia > Muridae > Rhynchomys > Rhynchomys soricoides. Next base: position 1,876,316 of record JADRCH010000144.1, on the reverse strand, counting down.
ATAGATCAAATTGGATCATTATGCTGACACCTCTTCGCCTGCATCCTGGAGGCTTTCTAAGGACGAGTTGAGAGATTACACAGCGATACATCTCCCACATATAGTGACACAGGAAAGGGTCTGGATTTCCAGCGTCCACCACTATAATCTATAAAACAAACCTCTTTATTTTTAACAGCCTACATAAGGTAATATACAATGATAATGACACACTTTATTATAATAGACCACTCCCATGTTAAGATTTTTTTTAAGCGAAGGGTACACAAGTAAATATTTAGTGTTTGTGGTTCCAAACCTCCACAGACACCGCTGGCTACTTTCCCCAAACCACAGGCTCGTCCCAGTATGGTTCCTTCGCACACCGTGGATTTTAGAGTTGTCCCTGTTAATCCTGAAGCCTTCCAAGTCTCTCCTTCATCCACCACCTTGGTTCCCTCTGCCTCTGAAGAAGACCTGAGGGCCCGGGTCTGTGTCCACACATGCGTGCTTCTGTAATGCTTTCGTGCCTCTACAAAGTCAGGTATTTCACACAACAGCAGTCCCCTTTCCAGATGCCACGCGAAGAATGAGTCTCCGTGGACTATTGTCTAACAAAGTCAGAAATGACAAAGTCAGATGAAGCCAGCATTTCACAGGCGGGGGCATAGCCCTGAGCTCCCTGGTCTGTGAGCACCCCACCCTGCAGGAAAGCAGTCCACAGGGAAGGCTAGAAGGGGCTCACAGATGGAGGCCACAGAGTGATTACCACATGGTGTATGTGTGTGTGTGTGTGTGTGTGTGTGTGTGTGTGTGACATAATGCTTGGGACATTCTCTGAACAGAGTTGCTGAAGGAAGGAATACTGTAGTCACAACAGACATAGGACATCTGGCCATGCTCTGCCAGAGGCTTCTGTTCATGAGCTGTTTTATTTCCTCAAGCTGTTCAGCAGAATCATGTAAGCCGCCTAACGTTGTTGTAACAAAATATGAGAGACTGGATGCTTTACACAGCAGAAAGGTATTGTTCTCATAGTTCTCCGGGTTGGAAGTTCAAGGTTAAGGTATGGGGAGATTGGTTCTGGGGGACATCTGTGCTGGGCCTCCTTTGTTTTGGGGGCGTGAGTCTGTCTTCAGATCTTTCCTCGATGAAGGTCAAGCTCTGATACCCCCCCCTCTCTCTCTTTCTCTCTCTCTCTGTGTATATTTTGAGTACCTGGATGGATGGATGTTCTTACATGTGGGGCTCACATGTGTTTGGTGCACATTCACGTGTAAGCACATGCATATGGAGGCCTGAGGTTGATAACAAGGGTCGTCTTCAGTCCATCACCAGCATATTCATGGAGGCAGAGTCTCTCAGGTGAACACAGTGTTCCCTCACACAGCTGGTCTAGCTAACCAGCCCACCCCGGGGGTCCCTTGTTTCTGCCTCTGGAATCACAGGCAGTTTCATCAAGCTCACTTGATATTTATGTGGATTCTTGGGATCTGGCCTCTACTCTGCAGGCGCACTGGTGCAGCAAACATTTGAACTTCTGGGCCCTCTCCTTACTTAGCCCTGGTGTTCTGCTCTTTATAAGAACACTAAATATACTGGATGAGGCAATCATTTTAATTCCATCCTTTATATAAAGCCCCAGTCTCCAACCACAGACAGACTCCCAGGAACTGGTAGTTAGGCCTCCAACAGTAAACAGGGGAAACAGGGGAAATGACACAAGTCAAATCCCAGCGGTGGGCATGTTTATCCATATTTATAAAGACAAGCTGTTTCCTACAAAGACTCCCCCAGGTTTTGATGAATGAATAGCACACTGAGATTCTCGCTTTTTCTCTGGCTCCTCTTCCACTGCTGCCTGAGCTTTCTGTTATTGGGACAAAACAAAAAAGCTGAGAGGTGACCTTCAAAGGAGGGAAGAATCATTCGGCTCATGGATTTCGAGGTTTCAACCCATGTCTGCTTGCTCTGCCGCTCTGGGCCTATGGAAGTCTAGTGCACCACGGTGGGAGTATTATGTAGAGATGGGGAGGGACCAGGCTCTCCATATCTCCTTCAGCAGCGTGCTTCCTGTGATCTGACAGCCTCCTTCCAGACCCTTCTACAGGCTCCACTGCATCCTGCTAGTGTCCCAGATTTGAGACCTAGCCTTAATTCATGCTTATCCCATAATACCTTCTTATTCCTGGGTAAGTATCATTGCTGGCACTAGAGCCAGCAGGGAGGCATGGAGATAGGATGGTCTCACTCTCAGGGGGCTTTCTCTATACCTGCACAAGCTGGAGAGGGGGTGCCTCCTTAACTGTGGCCCCCGGGGTTTCCCTGCCTCCCACACCCTGGTCTTCTTGGGAGGTTCCAGCCTAGAACCAGTGGGTGCTGATGCTCTTGGCCGGAGTCAGGCATCAGCAGATTTTATGCAACCGTGTTGTGGTTAGAGACCAATATGCCTGCTACTCCCTCACCCAGAACAAGCACACCTGGGCCAGCTCTGTCAGAGACTTCCCAGGCTTCCTTGCTGTGGGCCACTTTGCCTAAATTATATTCACTTGATGACTAGTTAGCTTAAAATTGAAAAAAAAAATGACAAAGAGCTCTTACAAAAAGTAGCAGATTATATATTATCTATTATATGTGTTATATATCTATTATAAATTATATATTATTATATATTATTTTTTTTCCTTTGGGTAACGACATTTTGTTCACTCAAAATCATCTACTTGTGGGTATTTTGCTTTTTCCTTTCATATGTATTCCTGAGGTGTATGCATGTGTGCGAGTGCACATGTTCATGTGTGTGCAAGCATGTGGAAACTTGAAGTTGATGTTGGGAACCTTCCTCAGTCCATCCCATCCAGTCTTTTGAGACAGAGTCTCTTAGCTGAACCCAGAGCTTTCAGATATGGCCAGTCTGACTTTGTGTGTGTGTGGGGGGGCGGCTGTGGTGGGGATCTCATCTCTGTCTTCTGAGCATAGGATGATGTACCTGTAGGCTTGTACACCAGCTCGGCATTTACCTAGGGTCTTAGTCTCTGAGCTCCACTCTGCATGCCTGGAAGGTAAGAATTTTAACCACTGAGCCATCTCCCCTGCCTGATTTTTCCTTTTTTTCCATGTCACTGGTATCCCCCCAATAAATGCTGTGTGCCTTGTATCCTGAGGGGTTTCACAGGCTTGGTCCCCCTCTCCCTCCCAAAAGCCTGCAAGGGTGCACAGAGAAAGCTCAATCCAGATACCAGCCGGTTAGGGTAGATTCCAGCCAAGTAGCAATCTACACTGGTGGGAGGTGCCAAAGGCTGTTTGCTTTGTTTATTTCCAGACAGTAAACCCCCAGCTTCTGTCAACAACACTCAATTATTCAATACTCTGACATTAACTGAGATTCTGACAGTCCAGTTTGCTGTCACCAACTCCCTGGAGTTAGCATCCAACACCACAGAGTTCAGGACTCAGTTTCTGCAGGGATCCTTACTTCAGATACCAGTTGAGACTCCACGTGACTCACACTTGGCCCCTACTTGGCCCCTACAGCATCCTGAAGTACCCATGAATTCACTTTTGATTTCAATACGTTATTAAGATGACTCCCAGAACTCAAGAATGTGAGGAACCACATTCTTAGGTTAGGAAGGACATCCATGGTAAGCTGCTGAGGAGATGCACAGGGTGAGATCCAAAAGGATTCAGCTTAGCATGAAGCACCTACAGGGTATCAGTATGTTCTCCCGCCCACATCTGTTGTGTAACAGTTGCCTCCAAGACTGATACATTCTATCTGAAAGGAGGTTTACCTTCTTTAAATAGGAATGTAAACAACTCAAAATAGCTTCAGTAAGTCCCTAAAACAAACCAAAGTCACTAGGCACAATAAAATATGAGAGTCCCTCTCTCACAAGCCAAGCTGCAAAGAGGCAGCTCCCCAGATCAGAGCAGCTGCCCAGAAGAAGCAGAAATCAGCTGAGCTGCCTGGAAGAGGTTGAGACCAAGTTGAGTCACTTAACACACTCTGTAGTCTGTAGAGCTGTCTTAACAAGTTGTATGGTTCTTAGCTTTGGTGACCTGCCATGCATACTGGGGTAGGCCTTGGTGATGGAGCTGTCTTTGAGCCATTTCTGCTCCTATGAGCAACCCCTCACCCATATTCCCATAAATGACACATGGTGGCTTGAATAAGAATGACCCCCGTAGACTCATATATTTGAATTCTTAGTCACCAGGAAGTGGTACTATTTGAAAGGGTTAGGAGGTTTGACCTTGTTGAAGATTGTATGTCACTGGGGGTGGGCTTTGAGTTTTCCAAAGCCTACGACAAGAAGCCTGGTGTCTCTTTCTGTTGCTTGTGAATCAGGATGTAGAACCCTCAGCTACTTCTTCAGACACTCTGAGTGCAGAGCCAGGCATATCTCTCTCTCTCTCTCTCTCTCTCTCTCTCTCTCTCTCTCTCTCTCT
>JADRCH010000144.1:1843036-1871875 GCA_019843965.1 Rhynchomys soricoides | reverse complement strand
TCTCTCTCTCTCTCTCTCTCTCTCTCTCTCTCTCTCTCTCTCTCTCTGTTTTGAGACAGGGTTTCTCTGTGTAGCCGTGGCTGCCTGGCTGTCCTGGAACTCACTCTTGTAGACCAGGCTGGCCTCGAACTCAGAAATCCACCTGCCTCTGCCTCCCAAGTGCTGGGATTAAAGGCGTGTGCCATCACTGCCCGGCAAGCCAGGCATCTCTAAAGACTCTGTATTCTGTGAGGTTTTACTGGGGAATGAAAGCCGGAAAGGTGATTGTTTAGAATCCTGTTACTCTTTCTGTCATGTAGCTGTCCCGGGTTCTGCGTGGCTGGTGAGTGAGCTGTCCTGCTGAAGGTCATGATCCAGACTGTTCCTGACCCAGCAGCTCATGTTAAGGTAAGCTCATTCTGTTGGGAGGTAGCTTCAGTTTCTTCTTTAGTGTTACTGTCATGGTGGCTGACCTTGTATCAACTAACATGGGGTCCGGGCAATAAAGGCAAGGACAGACTCCAGCTTACTGGGAACTAGGGATATATGGCTTTCACATTTTTTTTTAAATAATTTTTTTGATACTTTATTTACATTTCAAATGTTTCCCCCTTTCCAGATCTCCCCTTTGGAACCTCCCTATCCCCTGCCCCCTCCACCTGCCTCTTTGGGGGTATTTGCCCACCCACTCTCGTCTTCCCTCCTTGGCATTCTCCTATACTGGGGCATCTAACACCCTCAGGCCCAAGGGCCTCTCCTCCCCCCGATGGCTAACAAGACCCTCCTTTGCCACATATGTGGCCAGCACCATGGGTCCCTTCATGTGTATTCTTTGGTTGGTGATCCAGTCTCCGGGAGCATCGGGAAGTCAGGCCAGTGGACACTGTTGCTCCCTCCATGGGGCTGCCAACTCCCTCAGCTCCTTCAGTCCCTTCTCCAACTCCTTCATCTGGGACCTCACACTCAGACGAATGGTTGCTGTGAAGTGACTTTTGGGTATTCTGAACTTTTGGGCTAAAAACCACTTATCAGTGAGTACATACCGTGTTCATTCTTTTGTTGATTGAGTTACCTCTCTCAGGATGATAGTTTCAAGCTCCATCCATTTGCCTGCGAATTTCATGAAGTCATTGTTTTTAATTGCTGAGTAGTATTCCATTGTGTAAATGTACCACATTTTCTGTATCCATTCCTCTGTGGAGGGACATCTGGGTTGTTTCCAGTTTCTGGCTATTATAAATATGGCTGCTATGAACATAGTGGAGCATGTGTCCTTATTACATGTTGGAGCATCTTCTGGGTATATGCCCAGGAGTGGAATAGCTGGGTCCTCAGGAAGTATTATGTCCAATTTTCTGATGGTCCGCCAAACTGATTTCCAGAGTGGTTGTATCATCTTGCAATCCCACCAGCAATGGAGGAGTGTTCCTCTTTCTCCACATCCTCGCCAGCATCTGCTGTCACCCGAGGTTTTGATCTTAGCCATTCTGACTGGTGTGAGGTGGAATCTCAAGGTTGTTTTGATTTGCATTTGTCTGATGACTCAGGATGTTGAACATTTCTTTCGGTGCTTCTCTGCCATTCGAATTTCCTCAGTTGAGAATTCTCTGTTTAGTTCTTGAGTTCTTTGTATACATTGGATATTAGCCCTCTATCAGACGTAGGATTGGTAAAGATCTTTTCCTAATCCGTTGGTTGCCATTTTGTCCTATTGACAGTGTCCTTTGCCTTACAGAAGCTTTGTAATTTCATGAGGTCCCATCTGTCGATTCTTGATCTTAGAGCACAAGCCATTGGTGTGCTGTTCAGGAACTTTTCCCCTGTGCCCATGTGTTCGAGACTTTTTCCCACTTTCTCTTCTATTAGATTCAGTGTATCTGGTTTTATGTGGAGGTCCTTGGTCCACTTGGACTTGAGCTTTGTATAGGGAGATGGGGTCCGGGCAATGAAGGCAAGGATAGACTCCAGCTTACTGGTAGCTAGGGATATGGCTTTCACAGTTTTAAAGACTAGAAAAAAGTTTTAAAAAGATTGTTTTATGAGACAAATAAATTGCATGAAATTTACAAGTCATGGATGTAGATATGGTTTTAAAGTTTATTTATTTATTATTATTATGTGTGTGTCCACCCTAGTGCAGGTTTGTGCCTGCTTCGATGTCTTTTTGGAAGTCAGAAGAAGACCTCATTTATCTGGTGCTGCATACGGTGGTGGAGTTGAATAGTTAACAGCAAGGGTGTGTGGCCCCCAATTGAAGACCTTCCCTCTCTGTGTCTTTATGGGAAAACAGTGGCTGGCTCTGTTTTAATTTCACTTGTATGGGATCATGTAGGAAGTGACTGGAGGTGAACTGTTGGATTTCAGTGTTCAGATGTGAGTTCATCTCAGCATGCCCATCCTCCAGAAGCTTTGCACCCCAAACCTGATTGCAGTGTCCTTGCATTCCTGCCACGAGGCTCTGGGGGTGAAGGAAGGGAGCAGGGTATGGGAATCCTGCCTGCCCCTGTCATTCTCATGTGCACATTCATTCCTGCTATCTCTGTAGAGGGATGTAATGATGATTTTAGTACATTCAGCACAAATAAAGGCTAGCTACAGAAAAAATGGGGGTGCAGGCTATCTTATTCCAATAGGCTACCTGCACTTGTGCTAGTTTAACATTTTTTAAAAAAATTGTAGCTTTATTTAGAAGTACCAAGGATTTCTGGATAACACGGAGAGTACAGGGATCACACTTAGTTGTCAGCTGGGTAGCAGGTGTCTTTTATCAGTTGAGCCATCTCTCTGGTCCCAATAACAGAGTTTTGTTTTGTTTTGTTTTAAATAAATTTCCACTCAAATTGTTCTTGTTTTGGAGATGGATTTGGTGATATGAAGTCACACTTGTGAAGTCACACTTGCTCCGGGCTGTTGCTACTGCCTGTGAGGCAGAAAGACTCTCACCAAGGACCCACTTCCTTACGAATTTGCTCATGTTCCATCAGGTGCAAGTTGAAACCTTTTTTCCAGGACTTCTGTTGGATGTGGAATGCTGTTCCTGACAGCATGTTCGGGAACAGGCTTTGTTCCACACTTCCCCTAAAACCCCAGATTCTGGACTTTCTTCAGGGAAATGGTGTGCTCAGTGGGGCTTCTGCCTGAGGGAGGAGTTTCTGCAAAGGGCTGGTGCCTAGCTCATTCACATGTTCACGGGATGTGGAGGATGCCATCCTTTCCACTGAAATGGTTTTGCCATCTGAGGTCTTCTCCACAGTGGTGGTGGACCGCTGTGGCTGTGCATGAAGCAGTGCCCTGGGGACTGTGTGTCCTGTGTATGTGTGGCCACAGGTTGCCACTGGGGAAGAGGATCGTGGTCCTCATCTTAGGTTCATTTTGTATCTTATGGAAGTTACTTGTGGTCAGGACAATTGACTTTTGCCACTTTCTGTGTTTGGTAGGCTGGGAATAATGAAAGAAGGAAGGGATGCTTGAAATGTCAGGATAGGACCCGGCATCTAACTTTACTCACTACGATGGGGCAGACAGCTCTGCTCACTTTACCTCAGACGTATTGCATGTGGCACAGTGGAAGCACACAATGGCATCTCTCTGTGAAGCTGAAGGTGTGCCTTCTACCTGTCATTCAGCAGGGCACCCCAGATACACTTGTTGGGGTCCAGGAATAGCCACGAAAACCACTGAGACTCCAGTCTCAGTCAGGCATCAATGGTTTGTTGAAGCACACTCTGAGACTGATGAGGGACACAGCGACCCAGGGCAGTCCTCTGAACCAGTTTTTTGTATGGGAAAAACAAGGAACAGCTGTATTTGCAACATTTACAACATTTGCAACATATAGACTATCTAGACAAAGCAGCACTGTCTGATCTTTAAGCTGGTAGGCTGGGTCTGGGAGCAAGGAGGCTAGGGGGTCTCCAAAGTCCACGAGGCTCCATGTCAAAGTACAAGTTGTTGTTTTGGTCAGGGCAAGGAACAAAGGTTAAGTTAAGGTCATGAGCTACAAAATGAAGGTTGAAGGAATATGGCAGAGCTGTGGTCAAGTTTTAATATTTTACATACTCACCGTGCTGCATGAAACAGTGACAGAAGACTATAGAAACAACCTAAATGTCTGCCAACCGGGGAATGGATAAATAGGGCTTATTATGTAGCATTGACTATGGCCTATTATATAGCAGAGAAGGTGAACTGTAAATATCTACCTTAGACATATAATAGCGTGGACAATTCCTAAACGTTGAATAAAAAATGTCAGCGAGAATATTCCACATTTAAATATCTAAAGATCCTCTGAAGCAGTTCTCAACCTTCCTAACACTGGGATCCTTTAATACAGTTCCTCATGTTGTGGCGACGCCAACTGTTATATCATTTCATTGCTACATTGTAACTAATTTTGCTAATGTTATGAATCCTAATGTAAACATCTGTGTTTCCCGATGGTCTTAGGTGATCCTGTGAAATGTCACCTCTTTATTCACACACACTGAGGTGTCTCGACCCACAGGTTGAGAACTAGTGCTCTAAAGAATCAGGACTGTGTTGTCTGGTACAGTGTGCCCAGGTGGTGGGAAAGCAAGTGAGGAAATGAGTAGGGAATTGTGGGTAGAGTTACCTTCCCGGGAAGGGATGAGCCTGTGGGAAGGTAAGGGGTGGGCGTTGGGGACTTGGTGTTGTCTGGGACTGGTGAGGGGGGGATGCTTGCCTCTCTGCCTGCCGAGATGGGTTATATACCCTTTGGTTTTCTAAGTGCAATACATACAATGCAGAACCATAGATGCTGAGAGGGCATGAGTGTAACTCAGGTAAAGCTGTGTTGGGAGAAAGCACTTTACATCTGTAAGCCACTGTGCTGATTATTAAAAGAGGTGTGTGCATGCGTGCGTGTGTGCATGTGTGTGTGCACGTGTGTGTATGAGTATGTGTGCGAGTATATGTGTATGTGAGTGTGTGAATCTGTGTGCATGAGTGTGTGTGAGGGTGTGTGTATGTGAATCTGTGTGAGTGAGTGTTTGTGTAGATGTGTGTATAAGTGTGTGTGAGAGTGTGTAGATGTGTGTGTGTGTGCATGAGTCTGTGTATGAGTGTATGTGTGTGTGAATCTGAGTACATGAGTGTGTGTGTATGTGTGTGTATGTATAAGTGTATATGTGTGTATGAGTTTGTGTGTGAGTGTATGTGTGTATGAAGCTGTGTGTTAATCTATGTATCTATGTTATGTGTGTGAATCTGTGTGTATGAGTGTATGTGTGAGTGTATGTATGTGTATGGATCTCTGTGTGAATCTGTGTGTTTTTGCACACATATCTTTGTGTGAGTGTATATGTGCATGCATGTGAATCTATGTATATGTCTTAGTCAGGGTTTCTATTCCTGCACAAACATCACGACCAAGAGGCAAGTTGGGGAGGAAAGGGTTTACTCAGCTTACTCTTCCATGCTGCTGTTCATCTCCAGAGGAATTCAGGACTGGAACTCAAGCAGGTCAGGAAGCAGGAGCTGATGCAGAGGCCGTGGAGGGGTGTTTCTTACTGGCTTGCTTGCTTCCCCTGGTTTGCTCTGCAGGCTTTCTTTTAGAGTCCAAGACTACCAGCCCAGGGATGGTACCATCCACAAGGGGCCCTCCCCCCTTGATCACTAATTGAGAAAATGCCTTACAGCTGGATCTCATGGAGGCATTTTCTCAACTGAAACTCCTTTCTCTGTGATAACTCCAGCTTGTGTCAAGTTGACACAAAACCAGTCAGTACAGTGTATTTGCACATATCTATCTCTGTGTGAGTACATATGTGTATGTATATATGTGTGTGAATCTGTGTGTGTTTGTACATATCTCTGTGTGAGTCTATGTGTTGTGTGGATCTGTGTATATGAATCTATGGGTGCTTGCACATATCTGTGTGTGTGTGTGTGTGTGTTCCATGTTAGAATGTTGATTGCTATGATCCTGTGTAGACAGCCATAAGTTCAGGAGACCGTTGTCACTCCCAGGTGACCCCGATTCACCCACGTCCTTCCCAACCCCCGCCCCTTAAACTCTTTCCACTGTCTCTCCCATGATGTTCTCTTCGCCAGGGGGAAGGGTGTGGCATAGGTGCCATTGCAGTTGAGTGTTCCCCAAGTGCTTCTCTCTGTACTTGGACCAGTCGTGAGTGTATCAGTACTGTCCACGCACACAGACACTTGTCCACTGAGGGCTGATGGTGGCAATACTCCCTTTCAGTCTTGTCTTTTTATAAAGTATTAGTTTTGCATATTATTTGAGAATTTCCTTCTGTAGTTTGATGATGTCCCTCCCCGGCATTTCCAGAGAGAGCCTCTTTCCCTCTCACCACCGCTCTTCCTTCACCACACTGGGATTTCTTTCTCCTCCGTTTCTTTTCAGGTTTGTTATTGTTGTTTTGTTTTTGTTTTTCTTTTCAGGACAGGTTCTCCTTGCAGCCCTGGCTGTCCTGGAGCTCACTCTATAGACCAGACTGACCTTGAACTCAGAGATCTGCCTGCCTCTGCCTCCCCATTGCTGGGATCAAAGGTGTGAGCCACCACTGCCTGACTTTTCTTTTCAGTGTTTTTATGAGACAGATGTTTTTATTTACTTATGTTAATGCTGTCTAATAGATATAAAAGCAGGCATATTTTATCTTAAGAGCCACCAGCTGATGAGCATTCACGGACAAACAAGAGCTGTGGAGCACACCAGATCCAGGCTTTCAGCTCTGGGGCTGTGTGGTTTATGCAGAGCAAACCCACACATGTAGCAGCAGTTTTTGCTGCTTTTCCAGTTGTACCATCCAGTCATGGACTTGGTGATTAGCACAGAAAACTGGCCAGACTTGCGAGAAAAGGCTATGCCTGGAAGAGGCTGCTGTTCCTGTCCAGCCGTCTCCTTCCCTGCCTGCCAGGAGCTCCTGCCAAGGCCGCAGCTCTGTCCTCTCTGGGTTCTTTGATGTCCTATTTGTCCCCAGTTGTGTTGGGAAGGAGCAGTATTTACCACACAGATATCAGTCTGTATGCCTGGCTTATCTAAATCACAGAAAACTTGTGTTTAGTAATTTTAAGATCTCTGTCTGTGCTTTGCCTACAGTAGATAACCTGATACATAAGCAGAATGAATTAAGGATGTGATAGTCACAATGAAGACACAACTGGGAGGTTTAGTTGTGTTCTGTAACAGAATCCAGTGTTCACTATGCAGCTATACTCCCTCCTCCTTTCTAAATATAATTTGGCCATACAACCACTGTGTAGCAGAATAGTGTGTTCTCAAAGGACATATGTCTTGGCAAGTATAGATGGACAACCTTTCTTAGGCTTCTCAGAGTCAATTTGTGAAATCCCAGTGCAGGAACCTTTCCCTGTAGTGAACAATGTGTGGTGACTTACTGAGTGTGCTAGATACAGGCATTGACGAGATACATGAGATATAATGATATTCTTACTGTTCTCTGGGAGCCAAAGAGGCTGTATGTGTGTATTATCTATCTGTGTTCTCTATCCTTAGCATCTACATCTGCCTTTATCTATCTACCATCCACCTCATATCTATCATTATGTGTCTGTTATCTATCTGTCTTATCGGTCTATAGTCTATCTATCAATCATCTATCTATAATCTATCATCTGTGTATCTTGTTTTTCTATCTATTTATCTATCTACCTTGTCAGCCCATCGTCTGTCTGTCTATCTATCTATCCACCTTGTTTATCTACCTATCTATTTATCTACCTTGTCTGTCTATCCTTTCTGTCTGTCTGTCTATCTATCTATCTACCTTGCCTGTCTAGCTATCATCTATGTACAATCTACCATCTGTTTACCATGTCTGTCTATCATCTATCTATCTATCTATCTATCTATCTATCATCTATAACTTATCATCTATCTACCCTGTCTATAGTCTATCTACCTAGTCTATCTATCATCTATCTATAATCTATCATCTATCTACCTTGTCTGTCTGTCTATCATTTATCTACCTTGTCAGTTTATTGTCTGTGCCTTACACTGGAGAAACCCACTTCTTGTAATTTTGGACCCATGTCAGCACATTATTTGCTCTCCTCGTTTGCTCTGTGGGTGTGGTAGGCACATGAGTGAGGCTTTGCATCACCTCTACAGCATTGCCCAGAGTGTGTGCACTGCTCTGAAAATCTCCTATCACGTTACTAGACAGACAAGGATAAGAAATGGTAAGGTTGAATGAGCTCAAACCCTGTGATTCTCAGAATTGAGAGCTGCAGGGGTAGAACCATGCCCTGCCTGCCTCTACCTGCTTTGGAACCATAACCAGGACACCCCACTGAGGACCATGGGTACTGAGTCACAAATAGCACAAATACCCAGACTCTTTCTCCATGATAATGAGTCGTCTAGATAGCTCTGAGCCTTCAGCTAATGAGCTTCCCTTACTGGGTATTCCTTCCACAAAAGGTATTGAATCCTGATTCACTCTGAATAAAGCATATGCATTCACATCCCACCAAATAAACCAGCATGAACAAGCAAAGATCATCTCAGAGCAGCTTCTTTGAGGACCACTGCGGGGAAGGCTTTTGTCTTAAAGAGCCATACCTAAGACCCCAGTGGAAGGCTTTTCCCCTCCAGCCCCTCAGGTACACTCAGCCTTTGCTCTCAGTGAGACCAGATTCAGCTTGTCCCAGGCTCTGACTCCCCTTTCCGCCCTTTCCTAACCACTGACAGCCACTTGCCACTTTCCTAGCTCCACAGTTTTGATGTTTCCAGAGCATCACGTCCAGGTATCTGTGTGCACCTGCATCCCTAGGCTGGTTGCTCACCACAGTGTTGTAGAGCATACTAGATAGCCAGATGTGACATCTTCATTCATTCAAGAGATGCAGCTAACTCCAGATACAGGGGGCTGTAGACGTAAGAAGTTAGCATGGTTCTTCCTTCAATGAAGTAGAAGTGAGCTCTCTAAGTAGTGGCATGGATTAATCAGTGTGGAAGTTGGTAGCAGTTACTCCAGTCATCTCTAATTGCATGTGCTCTACTGTGAGGCAGCTGGCAGCCCGCTTGGTTTGGTACTGTGACCATCACTGTGAGCGCTGGAGTGATGTGGTGCAGTGTGACTTTATGGCTTGGTCATAGAGATCTTCCAGCTCCAAGGGAATCTCATAGGAGCACCGCCATTTGCCTGGTCCCTTGCCATCCCACACATCACTGTATGGACCACAGCTGTCCTTGGAAATCTGTGTGAAGATGCAGCCTCCTCCCATCTGCCCATTTCAGTTACCAACATGCCTTTTCATAACTTGACCATGATGCCTCTGAATGAAATGAATTGTGGACCTCTTTAGAAATATGGTGCTCTCCCTTTCCTCCCAGGGTCATGAACACTTTGATGTGTTGTTCACAGATTAACTGCAGGCTGTGGGCAGGACCCCCTGGGGGACCGGCACCCCACTGAGGGACCAGCACCCCCTGGGGGACCTCTCTGGGCTAGGAAATCCCAAAGTAAATTTTCATCCCTACTGAGCTCTCTTGACCAAAACAAAAGGGAACAAAGGAAACAGTGAGGACCCCTTCAACGTCCACCAGAGTGACAGCAGTGCTTAAAGAGAGATTACCCAGGGTGCACTCTTGATTTCTGTTCAGCAGTCAGGACAGGTCACCCTGCTGCAGTCTGGTCTTACAGAGCAAGGCTTCTCTGTGGGACTTTTGTAAAGAAGCAGGCCACCACCCTGTAGCCACCTGGTGCTGCTGGGCTGCACGCACTCCTGTGAGTGTTGTGAGGGTGCATTTTATTTCATCTCTGAATACCTCTGATGAACCCTCTGAGATTTCTGTGGGTAAGAAGCACCAGTATGCACCCCCCCCCCCAAAAACCAGAGGATTTACAAGCATAAAATTGCACATATGTCTCTGTGGATTTTGCCTCTTCGATTCTGGTGTCCAGATGTTGAGGTTTGTCCCAAAGCAGCAGGGACTGTAAAAAGCAGGGAAAGTTTCTTTATACATCTATAACCAAATTCCAAGGTTGAATGAAAATTCTGGCTGAGTATTTCTTAATTGAGAGTGTATGTTTTTCTGAGAGTGCTTTAAAAAGTAAACAGACTGAAGAAAGCTTGGTTGTTAATTCTTTAGTGATCTTCTGTAGATTGTTCTGGGAAGTTCTATTTACCTTTTTAATTCTTTAGTGATCTTCTGTAGATTGTTCTGGGAAGTGCTATTTACCTTTTTAATTCTTTAGTGATCTTCTGTAGATTGTTCTGGGAAGTGCTATTTACCTTTTTAAACACCGAGTTTATACTGCTGTTATCAACAGCTCCAACTAACCAACAACACTCTTCATTTATGTCCACTTTCTTGTTAGTTTCATGAACTGTTAATGGTGATGGTATTGTTGAGCTGAGTTTGAGACCAAAGACCAGTGTGGTAGCTTTTGTCATGTGAGTCTCGGGAGTTTTGCTTTAAAATGCATTGTGTGTGTGTGTGTGTGTGTGTGTGTGTGTGTGTGTGTCTGTGTGTGTCTGTGTGTATATGTGTGTGTGTGTGTGTATGTGTATATGTGTATATGTTTGTGTGTGTGTGTGTTGTAGGAACACAGTCAAGAGTCAAAAAGTCTTTCCTGACTCTGACAAGAGAGGGTCCTGACAGGGCTCTGTGTCTACACTTCATTCCTGTGGAACTCGAGGATGGTATAAGTCCTATGTCTTTTATCATATGCACAGAATGGCCTAGAGTCTGCAGGGAAGAC
Organism: Rhynchomys soricoides; assembly: GCA_019843965.1. Lineage (NCBI taxonomy): Eukaryota > Metazoa > Chordata > Mammalia > Rodentia > Muridae > Rhynchomys > Rhynchomys soricoides. Next base: position 1,861,178 of record JADRCH010000144.1, on the reverse strand, counting down.
CAGAAGTGGTGGGGTTTGCTCATGCACCGCTACCCCACCATCTCCGTCTCCTCTGTCCCTAGAGAGAGATTGTGCTGCAAGAATTATATACAAAATTGAGAACTTGGATAGAATGCCCTCTACCTAAGATGCTTTGTGCCAGAAGGACAACATTTTGGAACATTTTAGATTTCAGGTTATTTTTGGATTTGGATTTGGAATACAGGCACAGTCACACTGAGCTATCTGGGGATGGGACTTTTAGATTTTAGATTTTTAGATTAGTGAATACTTAGCCTGTGTTATTGATGAACAAAGATACCAGGAAATAAGAGAGGGGGCGTGTAAGTATGTGAGCTTGTGCACACGTGTGTGTATGCGTATTAAGATGTTAGGTGTCTTTTTCAGGCCTTTGCCACCTTATCTTCGACTATACCTTGGAGCTCCCTGAATGAGCCAGACCAGTGACCTCCAGGAATCCCCCGCCTCTGCTTCCTATGACTAAGATTAAATGGGTGCTGGGAATGTGAGCCTTGTTCATGAGTGTGTGACGATTACTATATTGGCTGAGCCATCTCCACAGATGCAGGAGGATGTTTTTTAATTTGAATAGTTTGGACAGAGCACTATGTTGCTCTTGCTCCTCAGTCTTCCGTGGGAACAGGATGGTCCCAGGCATCCAAAAGCAAGGCTCGATTTCTCAGACATGAGATTTAAAGAAACAAAATCTGGAAGCCTTATGTTACCTAAAACATACCAGGTGAAGAAACATGGCCCCAGGCATGGAGGAAAAAAAACATGACATTTTGTTTTCTTGTAACACATTTTTTTGACTGTTACAGAAACTTGTGTGCTTTGGGGAGCCTAGTAATTCATAAGTCACTATATCGATCAGTTGAACGAGTTCCTATCCGTCATTGCTTCTGTAACAATCAGTGGTACTTAGATATCATTTGACACTGGGCATTGGTATGCATCCTAATTATTTGGTTAAACCATGCCATTGGCAACACTTTAATTAGCTACCTGCTGACTGAGCGCTACAGTTTGTGCTGCTGTCGGGTCACTTGTAGCTAGATAGTCATCTAACTTCAATGTCACCACAATCAAGCTAGAATGTTTAATGAATTGATAACTTAAAATCTTTTGTTTCTTGGGTTTAGACCTCCTGAATAATGTTTTTTTTTATACTCAACATTTTACTATTTGCCTCTACTATTATTTAAGGTTGATATTCAACTGTTTAGTAATTTGGTTAAGCCTGTCATTGGTTAGTTGTGCCTCAAGCCTAAACATCTAAATCATGATGGTCACTGTGTGAAACTTTACTCCCTACACACTGCAGTCCAGCATTCAGGCCTTGTGCTAATGCAGCTGTGTGCCTCATGCTGCTTGCACCCCTGCGGGCTTCACAATTCCAGTGAAGTGGGACCTGAAGGGAGGGGTCTTCCCTTCAGGTCCTGGATGTGTTGCTGGATAGTAGGATGATCTCTGTCCTTCATGGGCCACAAGGAGGGATCCTGTACTCCTCCATTCTCCTGCCCCCACCTCTGCTTTTAAGAGAGTTTGAGAACTAGAAAAAAAATAGGAGGAGGCTCCTCCCATGGGCGTGGCATTCCGGTCCTGCACTTTCTCTCCATGCTTGAATCTTTGAGGCTTTAAGAAACAGGGGCAGTTTCTTCGGTGTCTGGTGATCATGTGCTCCTGTGTAGGAAATCAGCCATCTTCCCAGGATGGCAGCTGCTACTCTGCCCCCTGGATGCACAGGAACCTGGTTCTCCTTCCCATATGGATCTCATTATTCATCTTTCTCTTCTAGTTAAGGAGGTAGTGTCCTTACTTTTATCTTATCATTTTCTCATATCTGGATGCAAAGTTGCTTACTACCCACCTTCCTCCATGATGGTGTTTAATACGCTGACAGCCATGACCCACACGACTGTGTCTCCTTTAAGTGGGTCTTGGTGTGCTAGATTATTGATTGAGATAATCATGACATACACATGATTAATAAACAACTGTAAACAACCAAGATATTCATTTTTGTTTGCTGTTCGTACACCTCCATAACTGCTCAGTATATTAAGATGTTTTTCTTTGTGTGTGTGCATGTGTGTGTCTCTTGAAACTACATTCCTGGGACTGGAGAGAGGGCTCAGCAGTTAAGAGTACATGCTGCTTTTATAAAGGACCTGAGATAATTTCCTAGTACCCACATCATCCGGCTGGTTCATAGCTGCCAACTCTGGAGCATCCAATATCTTCATCTGGCTTCTGTGAGGGCCTGCAGTCATGTGCACACACACACACACACACATACACACACACACACTCACAGATACACTTGAAACACATGCATACATATACACACACACACACTCACAGATACACACATTGAAACACATGCATACATAGACACACAAACACAGATACATACATAGAAACACATACACACAAAAGCATACAGATACACACAGAAACATACACAAACACATACATACATTAAGACAGACAGACACACATACACAAACACACATAGAAACATGCACATACAAACACACACACAAACACACACAGATACACACACACAGAAACACAAACATACACACATACACACACACACAGACACACAGAGGCAAACTCACAGACACATGAATCAAATTTAAAAAGGAATTCCCGTGAAAGAGTGACTGTGGGTTTGTAGAGGTATGGTAGCCATGGTAACCACCACCCCACTCTGTATTGGTGCTGTTTATTGTTCTCGATTTGAGCTTATAGAAAGTGATGGGACGCTGTTCTGTGTTTGCAGCAAACCCTCCATAACCTCTGGCCCTGGACTAAAAGGTTTTAACCAGCCTTGTAAAGTAAAATGGCATATAGGACCATAGGAGAAGGAGGAATTGCAACTCACCCTGTTTTGAAAGAAGAAACTCAAAACTGCTGTCGATATGATGACAGACTGTCATTAGTCTCATTTTTTATTAGTGCTGGGGCACGTTCATGGAATGGCTTCCTCAGTGAGGGGACTCAGAAGTATGCACATAAACCATTTTCTTTTGATCACTGAATCTCTCCTCACATGCTATGGGGAAATGACCCCAGTGACAGCTCAGGTTCATCCATCCCAGAGTTTTTCTGGTTGTTTACAGCTGTTGATGTAGGAATAGATTTTCAACAATTCAGAAGCCCAGGACCAGGTTGATGGCTCATTAGTAAAGTGCCTGATAAGGTACAAGAACCTGAGGTTAGACCTCCATCACCCTGTGAGTGTGGAAAACTGCAGATCATGCTACATGTTGGTAACTTGGTTTTGGAGGGGCATGGAGGAAGACACAAAAGAATCCCTGGCCATCAGTCTAGCTAATTCATCAGCTCGGAGTTCAATGAGTGGCTTTTCCTCCTTGTGGCTCAGAAACCAGTTTATTGGGTTTATTACCCCCACCAATCTTTCTCTCCCTTGGATGAAGTTCCTGCTACCAGGTATGGGCCCCAGATCTGGTAGTGACAATTTCAGAGGTGCATTGAGAAGCCAGGAATGCAGGCAGTACTGACTGAGGCAGGTTATGGGTGTCATGGCTCGCTGCTGACAGTGCATTCTTCCTCTCAGGAGCTGCTGTGAGGCAGGACTTTCCTGCCCAGCTTCTTGAAGACATCCCTATGGATGAAGGTTGACATCATGTAGCAATGGAAGACATTGTTGGTGGCTCCTGAAGGGTGGCATTGTGAGGACCAGCAGTCCATTATCCAGAACCCAGTGCAGTGACTTACCTTAGTGCAAGGAACCCTGCCTCTAATATGGCTCCCGCTGTGCTCTCAGGAAAAATAGCTAGAAGCCGGTGTATACAGGGAGGCAGTTCTTTTTATATCAGCGGTTGCTATTTTCCCTTTCTGTGTATTTCTTAAATGGAGAATAGATACATGGTTGCAAACAAGCATCTGTTCTTAAATTCTCATCTGCCACTGTGTCCTGCTGCATACCTACAGAAGTGTAGAGAATACAAAACAATGCTTAAGAGTTCTCTCTTCCTCCCTCCTTCCCTCCATCCCCTCTCTCATTTTACCTTCTTAATATCAAGTCATATAAAAGTACCCCAGACATGTAGCGAGGGAAGCCTACACTGTGATATTGCTGAGTAGGTGGTTTTGGTTGTAGACCATTGCCGAGGTGCTAAACTCCAAGCTTGGAGAGGTTCCTGGTGGTGCACAGCCATAGTTGGTTAATGGCAGGATACCCAGGGTGGGGTCTTGATTCCACAGCTCTCTGAACTGTGAAGAGCCTTTAGGTGATGCATAGCTCACTGCTTTAGGGCCCTGGCTATCGGAAGGCATTAAAGGATTCGGTATGCAGATGTCCCATCCCCAGGCATTGAACCAGCCTTAGAGTGGGTTTAGGACTGTCTTATCTTTTAAATGTCACCAGGAGACCCATGTGCTGCCTGGAGCTGGTGCACCTATGTTCACATCCTTCTCCTAAACATGGTTCCGAGTCATGCAGCTTCTAAAATTACTTAAATTTTTAAACTTTAAACCTTAAACTCAGTGAGTCATGATGGGAAAAGGAGTCTGAGGTGTCTTGTTGGAAGGGGGAAGAGAGGAAGGAGGAAGCAATGAGTGAGGGGAATCGTAAGGTCTAAAGAACGAACAAATTTCACTAATACATATGTGAAATTGCCAAATTTTAAAAATTCATGCAGTGATGGTTTTTGTTTGAGTGGGCTGGAGTTTAAGATCCTGAGAGTAGAGTCTGTGTTGGTTTAAGGAGCATCATGTCTAGAATGGATTTAAAATTTGAAGTAAAAATGCAAGCTTTACATAGGAGATCACATCAAATACTGCTGCAGATCTCTTGGTATCACGGCTCAAAGCCACTTTATTGGAACAAAACAAGGTTTTAACCATGAGTGGTGTGTGTGTGTGTGTGTGTGTGTGTGTGTGACTTGTGTTGTGAGCTTGTGTTTGAGTTAAGTGTATGAGTGTGAGAGTGTGTGTGTGTATTTGTGTTGAGAAATTTTGCAGCTAATGAACTCCCAAGGGGTATAGTTTGTTTATTTGCATTTGCTCCTTTTTATGAGACCTTAAAAACTAGGTGAAACCAAGAGAGGGGGAAGGTGGAATTTCATTTTATTTTTTCTACTTTGTCAAAGAATACTATGATCTACGTCACCACTGAGAATTTAGTGCAGAACAATTACCGAATTTTAAAGGAGGACTTAGATATTTCTCTGCTTAGTGTCTGTGGATTTTCCTATCTAGGAACGTGAGCTATGCAGAATTTTGTGCATATTGTATAGTTTGTTGCATTTGATTAGACCATAAATACTAAAAAAAAAAATCACCTGTAGTCAACAGGATGCCGCCCTCCCAGTTTTGGTCATTCTAATCAGACTTCTGGAGTCGGAATAGTGTTCTGTTGAGTGCAAATGTGTAGCAGTTTCCTCTGGGATTGAAACATTGCACCCTGCAGGAAACTCCTCAGCAGCAAAGTAAACAACTCAAAATAGATAAACAACTCAGAATACCTTCAGGAAGACCCTGAAATTGACCAGCTTTGTTAGGCCCCTCCCTGCCTAGAGAAGCCAAGATTCCTGCTCAGATGGAAGGAAGACTCGGAGGAAAGCTGTTGCAGAGAAAACTGAGACCAGCCGGCTGCCTGGGAGAGGTTTAGACCAAGGTTTAGACCAACAGAGGCACCTGGGAAGGATACCCTCCAACCTGTTGAGCTGCCTGCAGGCTGTGCAGTGTGCTCCAGGTTCCCCCATGCTGGGGTGGGCTTCGGTGATGCAGCTGTCTTAGAGTTAATTTCTGCTCCTGTAAGTAACCCTAATAATACACAGTGGTTCATCAAATTGGATTTTTGTGGTATCTGTACTTTGATGTATTGTAGGTTCCCTGTCTGGGGTGAGTAGATGTGTGTGAGTGTTCCTGTGTGTGTGCTTGTTTGTGTGTGTGTGTGTGTGATGTCTTCCCAGGAAGCTTTATCACACAGCATTAGTGAACTAAGAGAACTGTGATTCTTTTGGTAGATATATGTAGTCAGGTATTTTTGCTTATAGAAGTAAAATCAGTTTCTACAAAACAAAGAGCAAAACACAAAAGAAGCCCCCGAGAGCCAGAACACACTGGCACAGAATTCTAAACGTGATAAACACTGCCTGAGCTGCCCTTGAATGTGGGATATGGCTGTTCATCTTAACTTTCTTTTAGTATGAGGAGATCCTTCCAAACACCCGAACAGTCCCCCTTGGTAGCAGCATTTTCTCTTGATTTGTGGGAGTCAATGTGACACTGATGGTGATTTGAAATGAGATCCTGACTGTCATACATAATTGGTCATGTGTGGGTTTGTGGGCTGGAAGTGTACAGTCACTGTGGCACCGTGAGTAAAATGTCATCTGTCTCTAACCCAATAACAAATGCTTGTCAAGGATCAGCCATAGCTGCCTATGTGAGAGAGCTGATGTGGATGCCCCTCGATGACACTGGTTAACAAGGGAGCATTGCCTCTCTGGCTCACCAGTAAACCATCATGGTGACTAATGCAGACCTTGGCAGACTCTGGAGTCATCCTCAGACAGATGGCCTGCAGACAATCAGGGGACTTAAAGAGGAAGATTATTCCTAAGGGTTGTCAGCTGAGGGAGAAATCGTAGTGTCATCACAAAGAAGAACTAAGTCAGGAATGACTGATTCTGCTGGGTAATGGGTCTCCTTGTTGCCTTTTATTTCTTTATTATTTGTTTGTTTGTTTAGTTAGTGGGTGTATGTTGGAGGGGTACATTCTCATTTTTATTTTTTTTGAGACAGGGTGTTATTAAGCCAGGCTGGCCTTGAACTCATGGTGTAACTGAGAATGACCCCAAACTTATGATCACTCTATAATCCCAAGTACCAGAATTACAAACATCACTACTCCCAAATTTATGTGGTGATGGGATTCAAACCCAGAGTTCTGTGCATGATACACAAGCACTTGATCAACTGAGCCACATCCCAGCCCTTATCTTTATCCCCAAGAGATGATTAGCTGAAGGAAAGGAGATCAAGACTGGGACTGATAACCAGGCCCAAGCCCGTCTTCACAATCTGCACCACCTACTCTTGGATTTACCCACAAGTCATGTTTTAGTTCCTGGGAAGCAAAAATAGGGACTGGATCTTCTAATGACCAGGAGCAGGTTGGACCAGGTTGTCCCTTGGTGCTGCCTCTAGGGACTCTCATTGTGTTTCTTTTGACGGCGACCTAGTGGTCAGAAAGAAGAGCAACGCTGGTGGAGGAGAGATGCTTCCACAGGGAGCCCAGCATCAACGAGCCGATATGGCACAGCCAGGAACATTTGTTGTGTTTGGGGGTACGGGCACCTGCATCAGGGTTTGAAAAAAGCTAAAGTGAGCAACCCCATTCCTCTACTTTCAGAAATACACTTCTGCAGAAGCATCAGGAACACATTAAGTTACAGAATCACTGAGAATTTTAAAGCGGTGTCTCGAGGTCCCTGGAAACCCAGTTGATATAAACACAGTGAAGCCTGTCATGGTTGTGATGTCGTTTGTCTGATAAACATCTTTTAGTCACTAGAGAAGTCATAGCAGACATAGCGGCAGAATTGATAAACACATCCCTGGAAAATACACAGAGAGCAAAACTTGTAATTGGAGTAATTTGTGTTGAAAATTCACAGGCATTCGCAATGGTTTTGTAAACAACACGCATTAGCAGCACTTAGGGTTTTTGCTTTCAAAGCTGTATTTTCAGGGCATTAAATTTGTGTGGGGTGTGTGTGTGTGTGTGTGTGTACGTGTGTGTGCTCATGTGGCTGCGTGTGTGAGTATGTGTATGAATACATGTGTGTGCATGTGTGTGCATGTGGGTATGTGGGTGAGTGTGTGTGTGTACTTGCACTTAGAGAGGTCAGGGGTAATTGTCAGATGGCAGTAGCTACCTTACTTTTTGGGACAGGGTCTCCCACTGAACCTAGAGCTCACTGCGTGGCTTGGCTGGCAGGTTGATGAGCTGTAGAGATCCACCCGTCTGTATACTGGAGTCTCTAATGTTACCGTTAGGCGCTAGGCCCTGTGCTTTGTTACCTGAGTACTGGGAACGGGAATTCTGTCTGCAAGTTTGTGCCTTAGGTTTTACTGAGAGAACCCCTTTTCCAAGCTCCTGAGGATTTATTTTTAAGGAGAGTCACATGAATTCATCTAAATTAGAGACGTTCTCTTGTTAAATATGTTATGTGGGGTTTTTTTTTTTTTTGAAAAAAAAAAAAAAAAAAAACCCCAACCTTATTTTATCTGTATTTTAAATAGTACAAAGTAAAACTTTTAGAGAATAAATTTGATAGTGTTTTTATTTTCAATTATTCATAAGAAAATTTAAATTAAGATTCTACTTAAATCTGACATCTTGCCTTTAAATGCAGGGTATGATACTTTTCAGATATATTTGGTGATAGGTAAATCATAGACGGCGGGCTCTTTTTATACTCCAGGAAGCAGCAATGTGTGATATAAAGTAAGCCCTGCCACTAGGAGTACAGTGTACATGTTTCTGGATGATGTTGAGTGGGCGGGGAAGCCGAGGCTTCTCAGCCATCTCAGCCCATGTCTGACTTATTTGAATTATCAAGGTGACATGGAGGACTTCTGCTCAGACCACTGAGGCTGAGCAAACCCAGACTTTCCTTCCAAGTATATTTGAGTGAAGCATCTTAATGAAAGTGTTTCTAACTGGCTGGTACCTTTCACCCAGATGGGCTCCTCAAACTTTTAAAGCCCTGTGAAAAAAGGCAGAACTGGACCTGTTGCCAACATTTTTTTAGTCCGATCACCAGGGAGGCTGAGGCAGGAGGATTGTGAGTGCAAGGCTGGCCTGGGTTACAGAGTGAATTCTGAGCTAGCCTGGGCAACTTAGTGAGGTCATGTCTAAGATAAAAAAACTGTGAAATGAGGGCCAAGGATGTACAACAGTGACAGAGGGCTGGCTTGCCCTGGCAAGCCCTGCGTTCAACCCCCAGTACCACACATGCACCCAGATACATAAAGGCCGGGCACATATGCAGCAGTGCTTGCCCCACCTAGGGATATGGCTAAATGCAGGGCGGTTTGAAGAATGTATCCTCTCTCCTCACCTCAGTCTCTGTGTATCCTCCCAGCTCTTCCACAGCCACCAGAATGCATCCATGTACAGTGGAAGAAGGTGGCTCTCTCTGTGGGGCCAGGCGTCCACACACAGTCCTAGTGGGCTCTGCTGCTGCTAAGGAGACCAGCCATGGCCTTCTCAGTATTCCTCAGGGATCTTCTTAAACTGTGCAATACATGTCCCCCCTGTCCTCATCATGTCTCTTCCTTAGAGCATGGAGCTGCAGTCAGCTGACATCTGGCAAACACTTTCCAAAGGACATGGAAGGTATTTACAGCCCCGAATAGAGCCTGATTCCTAGGAAGGATTAGCTGGTGATGACAAAGGATGGAGAAACCTCTAGAAGCAGGGCAGCACTGTGTCATCCTGGAGAGAAGAGATGGACGCAGAGGTCCTGACCATTGTCTTCTCCTGACTCCCATGAGGAGCAGAAGGTCAGAACTTTGAGAATGACTACATAGTTTTCTCGTGTGTGTGTGTGTGTGTGTGTGTGTGTGTGTGTTGTTATTTTTTTTATCTGTCAGGTTGGGCCAATTGTACAATCTCTGAAAGAAAGAACACAGAGAAGACAGAGATGAGCCTGTGGCATGAGCACAGGTTTCCTTTGGGGGTGAGAGAAATGTTTGAAACCAGGTGGGGTGGTGGCTACACCATGCTGCTGAGGTAACACTGAGCTGTCAGCTTGAAGATGGGTAGTTTCACAAAGTGTGTTCAGTGGCTGAGGTTACTGACATACTAGTTAACTCTGATCTGATGATTGGACATTGTATATGTGTAAATGCTACACTGTGCCCAGTGAATATGGATGGTTATTATCTATCAAATACACACACACACACACACACACACACACTAAAAAGTCCCTTTAAAAAGAAATCAAATGAGTCAGGTGTGGTGGTGCACACCTTCTGCCTCAGCTGAGACAGACACAGGCTGGTCTTTGAGTTTGAGGTCAAGCCTGCTCTACATTGAGGGTTTCAGGCCAGTCAGGGCAACATAGTAAGACCCTGTCTCAAAAATAAAGTAAGAGTAAATAAACAACTAATTTTATGTTATATAACTTCATCTCCATAAAAAGACGGCAGCAATAAACCGAATCCTTTGCAGTGAGATGTAAGAACATCGATAGGCTGGGGTGCCATCTCACTCTGGAGACTTGGAGCTGAGAGGAACAAAAGTGATGTCCCCTGAGACCGTGACTGTGAAAGAGCATACACCCACCTTACTGGGATCTGTGCTTTGCTGTCTTTGTGGCTAGTCCCGGAAAACTGCTCCTTACCACCTGGGGACAGGCATGCAGCTCATTAGCTTTTAAGAAAGTCCTGAAGAGAGGATGCCTACAGTCTGCAGCCTACAGGGTAGGGATATGCTCTAAAGAGGCCCCTTTAAAAGACTAGATAAGACAGTACACACCTGTAATCCCAGCAGTTGAGAGTCAGAGACAGGTGGATTTCTGTGAGTTTAAGGCCAGCCTGGTGTACACAATAAGTCTCAGGCTAGACAGTGTTCCGTAGTGAGACCCCGTCTCAAAAACAATTGATAGTAATTCCTAAATGCCTTTAATTTTCTGCTTTGCATCTCTGCTTACCAATTTCTTTCAGTTTTTCTCATGCTTAAAAAGAGGACCAGAAGTTCTGTTCTATTCAGACCCATCTGAGGAAATGATTCATTAAACCTTCTCCTCATACACTCAGAAGTGATACGTGATACCTTTCTCCACTAGACCAAACTCATTTTAGTTTCAGGTTGTATACAGTCACAAGGGCAAGGTCACATCAGCTCAAGCCGGGTGTGTCATGAGGGCCACCTGTGCTTGGAAACATCATCAGAATAATAGTAACCTCCTATTTACACTTGGGAGGGGCACAAAAGAGACACCTTCTAAGAACAAACCTTTATTGTGAAGGAGCAGAAGTTACCAGACTCTTGTCTTGTTTGTTTGGAGATTTCTCAAAAGCTCTCAGAAATCTCACACAGCTTCATTCATGGACTGTCCGTGTTCCCACATGCCCAACCCTGTTTCTGGTCTGGTTAAGGAAGAACAACCTGAAGAAAGAAAACCCAGGGTCTTAAAAATTCCAGCAAATCCATGTCGTGCTTAGAGCCCAAATGGATCATCTGAACGGTTCTCACCCATGCTTTGAGTGATGAGACAGAGGCCCCTCTCCTTTGCAGATGTGTTCCTGTCTCCAGCACCTTGAAATATCAAGTGTCAGGGTCTGTCTTACACTCTAGACCGCAGGAGCATAGTCCCTGGTGTCCCTGTGTGATGGTGGGCATGGCAGTAGTACACGTGCTCTCTAAGAGGGTGCACACTTGCGAGAGGATCCTGAGTGGACCAGTACTTAGGCTAACATTGGGTGGAACTGGGGGAGGGATTTAAGGCTCCAGAGGGGATAGGAACTCCATAGGAGGTCAGTCAACTAACCTGGACCCTTAAGGACATACATGGGCTTTATAGGCCTCTCTACTTACATGTAGATGTACAGCTTGGTCTTCATGTGGGTCCGCCAACAACTGCAGTTGGGGTTATCCCTAAATCTGTTGCCTGTCTGTGGAATATGTTCCCTTAACCCGGCTGCCTTTTCTGGGCTCAGTGAGAGAGGATCTGGTCTAACCTAGACTTGATGTGGCAGGGTGGGGGTTATGCAGGGTGTGCTTCCAGCCTCTCAGAGGAGAATGAGAGGGAATGGGGGAAGGGACTGGGTGAGGGGTGGACTGGAAGAGGGCATCCATTGGGATGTAAAGTGAATAAATTTAATTTTTATAAAAGAAATAGTAATTTTTAATTGATTGAAGACAGATTTAATAGGATGTACCATTTCCTGGTGAAGTTTTGTAGTGTTTTATTTGTGCCTCTCTGTAAATTCAGCTAGCATGGGAGACAGAAAATTCAAGTGAATTTGGGGCCAATATGCCAGAATACTTAAAACTGCAATTGAATTAAAAAGCTAAGAAATATCAGTTCCTCTTAGTGAACACATTCTTGCTGGTACTACTACCCTCGCAGGATTGGGAAGTGTAGGGCCCACCTCTGATTCAGCTTCAGCTTCCCTAGACTGGTCGACCCATGTCCTAAGACACGTACAGTGATCAAAACCCGCCACATGAATGAGTAAATGTGCTTTGAAACCCACAAAGCACACAGCAGCTAAGGTTTCAGTTTTGGGTGTGACAGACATGGCAGCCCTCTCAATTTAACGTTTCTAAAAGTAAAACTCTTCACTTGGTAACTCTCTACTCTGCCAATCCTCAGTCCCTGGTCCCGCCACCTGGATGTCTCCATGTGGTTGACTTTTCTTGGGATCCTGTAGAAGTGACATCCTACGTCACCTGTCGTGCTGTGCCTGCTTATGTTGCTTGTCAGAATGGCCTCAAGATTCAGCCTTGTGGTAATAACATGGGCTGGATCTTTTGTTTGTAAAGGCTGAAGCACCTTCTGCTGTGTATCACATCTGTCCGTCAGTTCAGTTGGTAGATATTGGCTGTTGGGGTTAAAAGCACCGTGAAGACAGTTGTCCAAAAGACAGTTGTACAAATAGCCCTTTGTGGGCCACCAGGTATGAGAGCCAGGGACTAAGCTCCAATTTACCTCAAGAGCAGCAACAGCTGGTAATGGCTGAGTCTCTCCAGCCTCAGTTTTTGAGGTGCCAACATACTGATTTCAGCAGAGGCTGCCCCCCCATTTTATATTACCAACAACTATAAACAAACACCCCATTTCCCCCTAAGTCCCCGCCATGGTCATTATTTTCTATTGTTTTGAAAAATAGTGTCCATCCTCATGGAGATGAGAGTAAAATACTTTCCTGTAAGATTATCCCCCCCCTTACTTATCTTCAGGCCCTTGATGCTACCTAAAAAAAAAAAAAAAAAAAAAAAAATCATCCTTCAAAGCAGACAGCATCTTCAGGCCAGAGGCTTCTTAGTGTGAATTCAAGAGGAGCTTGGAGCCAGGTGTTTTGGCAATGTGAATGTCAGTAAACCATCCTTAGCAACTTCTTGCAAACCCTTTGAAAGGAAAATTGTAGAATTTAAAGACTAGATATGGCTTTTTCCTTGATGACAAACACTGTCCCACCAAGAGACTTGTCAGGGCAGATCCCTCAAAGGAAAGGCGTGTGGGAAGGAGCTGTCCAGCAAGAGAGAGACAGCGGCTCTGTTTGCCAGTGGATTGCAAGGAGTCAGTCCTTTCTGTGGTACAAATGTAACTGGAGTGTTTACTCTGTGTGTGTGTGTGTGTGTGTGTGTGCGCGCGCATATGTCATTGTGTGTGTTTGCATGTGTGTGTGCCTGTGTGTCTGTCTGTGTGTCTGTATCTGTGTGTCTGTCTGTGTATGTGTGCATATGTCTGTGTGTATTTATGTGTGTGTGTGTGTGTCTTGGGGTGAGGACTGTTTACCGTATAGGAAAAATGGCCCTATTTACACAGTGACTGCTTTACTGCCTGACCACACGTATAGACTTTCCAAAGGCTGGCTGCTTTAAGATCGTGGGTACTGTGACATCACCCAGCAGAGTTGAATATCAGTTGAGCAGCTGGTACAAGAGTGCTTTGCGGTGAGTTATGAGCCTCTGAAATGTTCTTAGTTCGTTTACGCCCTTTGTGGCACGGTATGAAGACTTTCGTTTAGCCGAGTGTTTGCTTTAATGAGGTATTGCAGTGTAACCCACTCAAATGAAAAACACATGATGTACCCCAGGCAAGAGGGGAGCAATAACTGCACAGATTTTTTGAAGAAGACTAGTCATACCACAGGCTACCATTATAAGAGAAAAAATAACAAGAATTTTAATACAGTTGTCTGGCCAAATATATTAATTTAAACTGAATGCCTTTTAAAAATATTATAGCTGTGAGGCACAGCGTCCCGATGCCAGAAATCTTCAGAACTCTCATTTTCAGAGGATTCACAGAAAGGCACCGAAGCACCGTCGCTGGGATTGTAGGCTTGGAAGGGCCATGAAAACATCTTTGATCATTTTATGTGAGGCTTCTTTAAGACTGACAGAAAGAAGCTAAAATGAAAAGAGATGTGTTCCTAAATGGGCTGGCATCTTCGGCTACACATGTGGGAGCGGTGTGCAACGCAGAGTCCTGGGAGGGGGCTGGCTTGTGGATCAAGGTCCGCAGGTCCTCTGCCCTGGCTGCAGGCGGGCTTTGTGTATCTTCCTTAGAGATGCCTTCAGAAATATGGGTCACAGGATCTGCTTCAGGTTAGTCCTGGACTCTTGATATGTCTGCCTAAAGTGAGTCCTTTATATATGTCCTATAACTTAGAATCTGAGTTCTCGGTGTGGTGTATTATTTTAATGTGTCCATGTTGTAATGTGTGTCTGTGTGTGCATGCACATGTGCATGCAGGCCAGAGGTCCATGTCAGGCGTCTTCCTTACTCATTCGCCGCCTCAGATTTTGTGTGAGAGTGTCACCAAACCTGGAGCTTGGTCAATCTGCTAGGCTACCTGGCCAGCAAGCCTGAAAGATGACCCTCTGGGTCTCGCCAGGTCTGGGATGACAGGTGCATTCTGCCGTGCCTGACTGCTTTATGTGGGTGTAGAGATGGAACACAGGTCCTCCTGCCTATACAAGGAGCAGTTTAGTGTTGGCCATCTCCCTAGCCCCAGGTAGCTCCTTTGGGATTCATTATGTCCCAAGTCCTGCTGACATCTAGCAGAGCACTGGAAGTTGAATGGGCCAGTGGGCATTTTTTTTAATGATTTGGTTTCTTTATCTTCCATTGAACCTGGTTCACAAATGATTCGTTGTGAGGACACCCCGAGCTTTCTCTGGAACCCCCATAATCTCTTGAGTTGGTGGCCTTGGGAAATACGGGAAGCTGGACCTTGGTGCTGAAGGACAAGGACAAGGCCATCAGAGAACGAGATTTCAAGTTGGACCCTTTGCTTTTCCTCTACCTTGGTTTCCCCAGATATGCCCGCAAACCTCATTGTCAACGTATGTGGCGCCGTCTTTAATATTCCTCATGGGAGAGCCGTCTGTTTCCAGATGTAAGTTGTTTGAGTTGATCTAAGGCGTGAAAGACCTTTCTTTTTTTTTTTACGGAATCTGAACTTCTGAGGTGACTTTTCCAAGATGGAAAGAGAAGCACCCAGACCCACTTCTCCCCTGACTGAACTCCACAGCATCTCTGATTGTTTATGTTCTTACATGCAGACAGGCCTGGGGTGTGTGTGTGTGTGTGTGTGTGTAAGCCAGAAATTAGCACCGCCACCGAGTCTCATCGACATTTATCATGTCAAGCATTCCCTGTGCCCGATTATCACTGCTTGCCCATCTGAGCCTGTGAATAATGGGAAGCTGACATATGTTAGATCGCCTGGTCAACTTCTGACCTCCCAGAGAGCTTATGGGGAAAATACTGAGTGTGAATGAACACTTACAGCAGCACAGCCAGCCAAGTGTGAACACTTAATCAGTACAACCAATGAGGCTTTGTGTGAAGAGCAAGAGAGAAGTCACCCAATAATAATAATTCTTACTTATCTAGGTCCCTTTTTTGAGGTGAACTGAATTATCAGATAGTTGTTTTCGTGGAAAGACAGGCTTTGTGCAGCTCTCTCTCCAGGCTCCCGTTAGTAAGCTGGGTGCTGTCTGTGTGTCTCCTCAGGAGCGGAGCGCAGAGTCTCGGTGGGTAATTGGAAACACGTGCTTTCCCGAGGTCTCTCAGCTGTAGAACTGCACAGACATTTCCGAATCTCTGTTCATTCCTGCTATGCCCCTGTGCCCTGCTTTTTTTTTTTCCTTTAAATTGAATTCAAATTTTCAGATTTATAAACAAGACCACAAGAACACGACTTTTAATCTCTTGAGATTTGCTTGTCCCTGTTCTCCATAGAAAATAGCCATTTCCTCAATGGATTTAATTCAGATTTATTACACAATTAAAACTTATATTTCCAAAGTGAGTTAGTATTTGATCTGTATTTAAAAGACTTTCTGGGGCTGTGAATGTGGCTCAGTTGCTAGAGAGCTTGCAGAACATGCAGAAAGTCCCAGGATCGATCCCTAGCACTGCCTAGACCACATATGGTGGCGTGTGCCTGTAATTCCAGCACCTGGGAGGTAGATGTAGGTGAATTAGAGATTCAAGGCCATCATTGTCTACACATGAGTTCAGGGCCAGCCTGGGCTACAGGAAACCCTGTCTCAAGTAAACTACATAAAAAGTTTTCCTGCACTGAGGATGCGTGTGTTCCAGTAGAGTCATTCAGAGGTTACATTGAGCAAATCTGGAAGCTGGAGTCCCTTTTTTACATAGAACCTTCTTCCAAATGTCAGAGCAATCAAGCTCTGCTTTAAGCGATGATTTTGGCCTTCCTCATGATCCCACTGGGGGTGGGGGGGAGTTATCCTGGGAACACGTGTGGCCACATGTGAGCTGTTATCATGTGGGTATCTTACCTAGCAAAGGGATCTTGCTGCCCCGTTTATTAGAACTGTTTCTGATTATCTCCACTGGGGGAGGGGCACCGTGAATGAATGGCATCTTACTCCTCTTCTGCCATGGAGTCGGCACCAGTGGTCACCAGATGTGTGAGGACAAGCGCTTCCTTTTCTGACGGGCCATAGCTGTGAGCAACCTGTAGTCAGAAACTCTGTCTCTGCTTGTCTTTGTTGGAGAGAGGCGAACGCTGAGCCCATCTGCTGCCTCCACCGCAGTTATTGTAATCTCTTTACTTGGCAGTGAGGCAAGAGGGGCACAAGTGCGAAGCCAGCCTAGACTGTAGAGCAGGACTGTCTTAAAAGACTCCATTCTGGCCATTCTTCCATGGGCTTGATCCTATGGCCAGTCACTTTTTAAAAAAATTAAATATGTTTCTGAGAATTTCATATATCAGTACTGTGTTTCTATTATTCAACTGTTTTGTCTCCTCTACCTCCTCCCATGTCCATCTCAAATTCATAACCTCTTCTTTAATTATTGTTATGCACACACAGAGGGAGGGAAGGAGGGAGGCAGAGACAGAGACATACAGAGAGAGACACACGAGACAGAGAAAGACAGAGACAGAGTTAGAACCACACACACAAAGAGACAGAGGCAGAGCCACAGAGAGAGACAGAGAGCCACAGAGCTACAGAAGGTGACACACAGAGAGACAGAGACAGAGACAGACACACACAGATAGAGACACATAGACACAGAGACAGAGAGGCACAAGCAGAGAGACAGAGACAGAGAGATTCAGCCACAGAGACAGAGAGTCACAGAGCCGCAGAAAGAGACAGACAGACACATACACACAGAGATAGATAGACAGATGGACAGACAGACAGACAGACAACAGACAGACAGATGGATAGATAGACTGGTGATTGACAGATAGCGCCTGCTGACTCCATTAGTATATTGCTTATGTGTTTAGGGACTGGGTAAGTGATCCATCCGGCGGCTCCTCCCTGAAGACCTCCTCCTCCCTGGAGACAGCTGAGTCTCTCATCATCAGTCAGTTAAAGCAATGTTGTCATTTTCATGAAGGGCTGAAAAGACAACTAAAACCAAACAGCATGTTGTGTGTTTAAGCACAGTGGCGTAGGTGTAAGGAGTTTTTGAAGCTGTGGTCCCCACCAGAGCTCAGGAGTTCACTGCTGCACTCTCTAGTCTATTTTCCTATGTGAGAGACGCTTTCCTGAAAACGTCACTGGATTTGTGTAAGTGTAGCATCACCCACCCAGGAGGCCAGGGTGATGGCTCAGTCAGTACAGTGGCTGCTCTGCTGGCACAGTGGCCTGATATCACCCCCAGGATCCACATGAGAGAGCAGGGCATCACCTTGCACACCTGCAACCCTAGAATGGGGAAATGGAGGCAGGCAGATCACTGGGACTTGCTCTTTAGCCAGCCTCACTTACTGGGCAAGTTCCAAACCAGTGAGGGACGTTGCCTTACGGAAATCATGTAGACAGCTTCTGAGGAATGGTAGATGAGGAATGGTAGATGAGGAATGGTAGATGAGGAATGGTAGATGAGGAATGGTAGATGAGGAATGGTAGATGAGG
>JADRCH010000144.1:1787278-1843026 GCA_019843965.1 Rhynchomys soricoides | reverse complement strand
TGAGGAATGGTAGATGAGGAATGGTAGATGAGGAATGGTAGATGAGGTTGTCCTGCAGCTACACACACACACACACACACACACACACACACACACACAAAGTACACACAGTTCACAGAAATTTAAAGAACAGACTTTAATGATAACCTTACTCAGTTTAACTTGCCACTTTAAAATGAAAGTGGTTTCCATAGTACAGCATCTGTGGAGGTAAAAGTACATCCTTGTTCAGAGAGAGTCATAGAAGGGTGCAGGCCCAAACACTCTCCCTGATCAGACAAGGAAACATTGGTAAGTCCGGCGACCCTCCAAGTAGTGTTCTGAGGTCCTGTGTGTATGTGAGGGAGGCTGTGATCTGACATTAACTCCATAGCAAGAATCTTAGTCAATCAAGGTTGTGTGTCAGGTGCTGCCAGAGGCCCTCATGCTACCAGATGACAATCTCTGCCACCTTGTGACATTGTCACAACTTCGGCCATCGTGTGACTCCATCCCATCAGCTCTGGGCTTCCAGAACATTTCCTGTGAGAAGAACTTGCAGACTGACACTTCCTCTAGGTACCTGGAAGTCCATAGGTCAGAGTCAGAGTCCGTATCATAGTTGGCCCTGTGTTAAGTGTAGGAGCAAGAAATATTCCAGTACACCAGGAACTATGAACATATTTATTAATCTAGAATATTTCTATACATGTATGTGTATGTACATGTAACAGATAGTAAAGCAAGATTACTGAACAGTTCACTAAGATTTTTAGTCACAATTAGTTTCTTACTAATTTCCTGTAAGTGACCTGTTTCTTAAACCTAAGGTAGAGATATACATGTGGGCTGAACCAACCAAGATCCTGATCCTGGACCCTCGACAGAGGAGATGAGCGAAGGCCCGCTGATTCTTTGGAAGTCATCCTGGAGGGTGACTTGAAGGTAAGCTAGTGGGCAAAGATTTGCTTCAAGGACTGGAAGTAGATTCCATGGCCGCCCTTGATGGTTAGGTCAAAAGTCAGTGCCAGATTTCAGAATGGTTGGCACCAGGTGACTGATGGATGGCAGACATAGAAGGCTTTAGGGTGCACCATGGTACTGTTTTCAAACTGTTAGCTTATTGTGACTAATAACAACTTAGGCTCCATAGCTCAGTGTGTCATGTTTGGCGACACAAATTTCGTATGCCTTGTGTCCTATGACTTAGCATTCTTTCTACGATCACTTTTGTAAGTAGTTAGAGACACCTAAAAAGGTCTTTGTTCTGCATCTTGGGATATCGAGTGTAAACCAATTTTCTGCTATGAAGCAGGTTGTATAAGCCCTGTTCTTGACTGTGGTGCAGGCTGTGAATGAAGTAAATAAATAAATGCCTGCTGCCGAGAGACTGCATTTTAGTTGAGGAAACCATCGCTGGGGTAACTAAGATGAATCTGCATGCATGGTGTGAGATGGAGAAAAAAATGGGAGTGCCAAAGGAGAGGTGCATTCTGGGAAGAGGTGGGGTTTTACTTCATGTAGAGTAGCCTTCAAGATTTAATAGGTAAGCTGACATCGAGTTAGCAGTTGAAGGAGATGAGGGGAAAGCCGTGTGTGTGTGTGTGTGTGTGTGTGTGTGTATTCATGTGTGTGACATTCACTGTGGAATTACACACACTCACAGTGGCATCTACTGTGGAATTACAGTGGTGTCTACATGTGGATTACACACCTAACCGTGGCATCTGCTGTGGATTACACACCGTAACAGTGGCATCTGCTGTGGAATCATGCACACTAACGGTGGCATCTGCTGTGGATTACACACACTAACAGTGGCATCCGCTGTGGATTACACTAACCGTGGCATCCACTGTGGGTTACACTAACAGTGGCATCTTCTATGTTTTCGTTTTGAAACTAATACCACCACTCAGACCCTGGCTGTACTTCTCTGCAGACACACACAGCTTTACTTTGTTATTTTAGTGGCTGCTTGGGGATCTCTTGTTCAGCCAGGCAAAGGATTCTTCCCACAAAGACTTGCACTCTGACCTCTGCACCTTTGTTCTAGTGTGCTCTACCTAGAGTGTATCTACACATACATGCACATACACACAGAACACACACTCACATACATACTCACATACACACTCACATAAAAAACACACCCACTCACACATACACTCACACTCAAACATACCACATATACATACACCCACACACCCACTCACGCATAAACACACATCTAGACACTCACACACAAACACACCTTCACACACACACACAAACATGCACACTTACACACGCAAACTTACACATACAACACAGTCATACACATATACCAGACACACACACACACACACACACACACACACACACACGCGCGCGCACACGCGCACGCAATGTGAAAATAAAAGTGTGGAACTGGCTGGGAAGAGGAAAGGGTCAAGGGAGTGGAAGGGGGTTGAACCTGATCGACGTGTGTCTATGTGTGTGAAGCGTCATGATGATATGTACCCACTATAATGCATAGTTAGTATATGTGAATAAGAACATTAGGAAGGAGGTCCATGCTATGTGTAAGTCCCTCCGTGGTTCAGGACAACACCATACACTCACACACATCTCTGTCTCATTAGAGATTCTCTAGGGTGGTGATTTAGTAGCCACCGACCTCATAGCTTTTGGAGGTGAGGATACTCAGGATTCTCAGCCTTATTACCCTTCCATCCCTGACAGATCCTACCTTCGCTACCCAGCTTTCTCTCCCTCTGAGAGAAGGGAGGGGGGATCCAATTAGTGAGAAAGTTCAGTGGGTCCCTTTTCAGCTACCCACAACACTCAGAGGTAGCCCCTCCTGTCATCTCTGCTGACGGTGTCCTGTCCCTCAGCAGTCATTTAGGAGTTGCTGAAGGCATTTCTCAGTGTGCACCAGGAACTCTTCATACCTTACACCTGCAGGAAGCCACCCGCCAAGAGAGTTGTCACACTGCAGATCCTGTTAAAGATAGACCCCAGTCCTCAGACATTCTGACTAGTCAGGGACACCCATGTGCCCCAGTTCCCTGAAGACACCCAGAGCCTCTCTGCTGCCAGAGGCTACATTTGAACAGTGTTGCCTTCTAAGGACTGTGTTACTTCTGTTGTCCATTCTGGAATGTTCTCCAAACAAAGTCACCCTAGTATTGAGACCTAGAATTTCACCGCAGGCCACTTTAGGCAGGCTGTGTGTGGCTATTACTTGGGGGCTTCTCGGACATTCCTCATCATGGACTCTGCTCTCAAGGAAGTCATGCTCCGGTTAGCTCAGCTTTTCCTTGTGGAACGGTGGATCCCTGGAAAATGGGGATGGTTTTCTGGGACCATTTTTCCTTACTCTTTCTGAAGCTGAGATCCTCTTAATTTCTTACTCAAAAATCTTAAGAGCACTTGTTGATTCTTAGCATGCTTTCCCCTTTTTACTACTTGAGTCTGTACTTTCATATGTATATATTTTAAAACACGGGGGCCTGGGGATGTATCACAATTGGTAGAGTGCTTACTTAGCATGTCTGAGGTCTTGGATTGGAGCCCCAGCAGGCTTGGTGGAGCCCTACTATAATTTTAGTACTAGGAGGTGGAGGCAGGAGGATTAGGAGTTCAGTGGCTACATGGTGAGTTTCAGGCCAGTCTAAGCTATAT
Source organism: Rhynchomys soricoides (assembly GCA_019843965.1). NCBI lineage: Eukaryota > Metazoa > Chordata > Mammalia > Rodentia > Muridae > Rhynchomys > Rhynchomys soricoides. The sequence continues at coordinate 1,839,381 of JADRCH010000144.1, read as the reverse complement.
GAGACCCTGTCTCAAAAAGAAAAATAACAAGCCAACAAAAATGATATTTAGCATAGGGAGGAATGCAGAGCCTCTCACATGGGAACATTGATCACTGAGCCTGATGCTTCTTTCTGTGGTGTGCAGAGCTGAGCTAACATTTTCCCTAGGCGGTCTGGCTTCTGTTCCTAAGGATTTAGGTTCATCTATGGTTTATTTTCCCCCAGATGTGCTCCAGAATGGGAGAGAGATCCTCTGTGAGCTCTACCACCAAGCTGCACCCCTGCCCCTAATCCTGTTTGCACACCAAGTCTCATCTTTCTTATTTTTAAAATTAATGTTTTTGTAGCAAAGTGAATGCACCGTTGATATTTTAGTCATTATATTTAATTAAATTACGCACAGTTTTATATAAATGTATAAAATCTTTTCAAGTTAAGACTTTTGTATCACCAAGATTAAAGTAAATGTGACCTTTGTCATGGCTCTGGTTGTAGTTTCTAGGACCTCGTCCCTTCATGGCATGGTATGGACTCTAACTCATGCTCACAGTCTTGATTTTCCTCAGGTAGTGTTTAGAAACATCTATTTAATACAGATCCAATTCTAGAAATAGACTTATGAGGGTTAGTGATAATGGGAAGAGGGCATTGCTAGTGGAGGGGGAGCGGGAGGGGGACAGGAAAAGGGAGAGGGAGACTGACAATTTATCCTAAGGAGTCTGGCCTTGGGTTCCTGTTTCCAAGGAATTTGGAATTTGCTTGGGCTGTTTACTCTCTACCAGTCCCCTAGTCCTCTATCTAAAGGCACTACCCCAGAAAGGGCGAAGAGTTCCTTTCTAGGGACCCCCCCCCATAGCCTCTGTGCCTACAATGGAGTACACTCCCCCCCCCATAGCCTCTGTGCCTACAATGGAGTACACTCCCCCCCCCATAGCCTCTGTGCCTATAATGGAGTACACTCCCCTCCCCATAGCCTCTGTGCCTACAATGGAGTACACTCCCCTCCCCCTACCCTCTGTGCCTACAATGGAGTACCCCCCCCCCCCCATAGCCTCTGTGCCTACAATGGAGTACACTCCCCTCCCCATAGCCTCTGTGCCTACAATGGAGTACACTCCCCTCCCCATAGCCTCTGTGCCTACAATGGAGTACACTAGAACACTGCCTACTCCTCTTCTCCAAGATTCTCTGCACTCTGTATCTCAGAGTCCGAGCTCTACCCCACAGCGGCTCTCCTCCACGAAGTCAAGAACTGTGTGATTTTTATGTCCACAATACAAGTTATCAATGTAGTATTATCTCCTTGTCCTGAAGTAAGTGAACTTGTGGCTTTGCTCAGATCCACAGTGGCTTGTTTGTCTTATGGGCAATTCCCAGAGTTGCATTCCAACCTAAGATGGTGTCTTATTTACGGTTTCTATTGCTGTGATGGAACACTGTGACCAAAAGCAGGAACCTGGAGGCAGGAGCTGATGCAGAGACCATGGAGGGTGCTGCTTACCGGCTGGCTTCTTATGGCTTGCTCAGCCTGCTTTCTTATAGACCTTGCACCAGGGGATGATACCACCCACAGTGGGCTGGGCTTTCTCCCATCAATTACTAATTAAGAAAGCTTCTTGTAGTCCTTCCTACAACCCAGCCTTATGAAGGCATTTTCTTTCTTAATTGAGGTTTAATCCTCTCAGATGACATAAAACTATCTGGCGCAGGTAGGATCTGTAGAAGGACTGACAGACTCTGGGACCTTATTCTCCCCACTCTGCAAATTGTAGGAGATCGATGGCAAGCATTGGGCTGGATTTACCTGTGTATATGAATGTCCTCTCTCCTTAGAGGAGAGAGCTACATGGCTGAGGTCAAGTGATGGGTTTTAGGAGGTAAGGCCAGAGGATATTGGGTGTAGGTTGATAGTGGTGAGTCAAGGTGATTGGCGGATGGTACTTGTGTCTGTGATTAGCTTTCCTTTCCAAGAGGGAAGAATGGACATTGGGGAAGGGGAGCTGCAGGCAGAGGGAGCTTTGCTTGTTGCAGTGAGAAGCACTGGACATCCAGATGTCAGCCAGGCTACTGGACTAGAGGCAGGGGTGCTGCTGAAGGAATCAGTCTGTAAGGGGTAAAGGAAGCATGTGCAATGGACATGGCATTATATATGGCAGCGATGTGGACCATGAGATCCAATTCAGAGAGGTGATGGAGGGAGCCCTGGAGGACGTGGGGTGAGGCCTTCATCTAATGTGGTCAGGAAAGAGGCTCAAGAGCTACCTCCGTCTACTCATCCCTTGGGTCTTGTTTCTACAGTTAGTACGCTGGCCTTTGGTGATGACAGCTGCTGTCTGTTCTGCGTGAAGCCGCCTCCTTTCAAGAGCCACTTAATGCAGTGTTGCTGTCAGCAGCAAGTGCTTTTTATCCCTCAAAAAGCATTAATTAAATAATAGGTTGCATTATGACTCTTTCACACCCATATATAATATACAAATATGTTCCATTTTTGTTTGGTGTGTGTGTGTTGTGTAGGTTAACGACCAGTCTGGGTGTCATTCCTACCCACCTTGTTCTTTGAGACAGGGTCTCTCACTGGCCTGAAATGTACTGATTTGACCAAGCTAGCTGGCTAGTTGGCTGAGCTCAGAGGATCTGGTGGTATCTACTAGTGTTGGGATTTTAACTCTATGACATTAGCCCTTTTCGGTTTAAAACCAAGGTTTTGAGGATTGAAGCCAGGGCTTCCTGCTTGTAGGGTTAGCAGGTCAGTGACTGAGCTATCTCCTTTGTCCAGTGGAATGTATTCTTGGTTTGTGACCAGTGGTCTCCCTGGTGCATAGCTTGATTCTGCTTTTTCCGTAGGAAGCATTGCCTGTGGAGGCTGGAGGATTCTGGTGCCAGCAGTCACAATTGGTTGTGCATCAAGAGGGCTTGCTCTCTTCATAGGCTTTTGAACATTTCCAAAATAAAAAGACACTGTTCCTGTCTCTAGAAATCCTCACTTTTCGATCTTTAAATAGTCGCGCAGGTTCAGTGAAGGGAAATCTGACTTCCCAGTTTTGATCATAGAGTATTTCATACAAGCTTTCCCTTATTACTATTGTTTTTTAAATTTTCAGCGATGCTTCCCACTCTGTTCTGGGTGGGAGTAGACATCAAGGGTACCACTGCTGAGGAGCGAGCACCCGTGTGAGGCCCAGTGAATCACAAGAACAGTGGGTCTGGCTTCTCCATGGCTCTCCTTGGGGACGTGTGCTGACTGTCTTCTGGGGACGTGTGCTGACTGTCTTCTGAGCAAGCCACATTCTGTCACTTTCTCAGTGTAATGCTCTGCTTGCTACTGCCACTTCATGTCACATTTAAATTTATTCTGTTTATAGAAATCCAAGCCGAAAAGACTCATAGTATTGGCAGTTGATGAAGGCAATTCAAGCTTGATTTTTGACACCGAGATTCGATGAGAGTTCAAGTCAAACAGTGCATTCCGTCTCCCTTCCCAGTGGGCAGGGCTTTGTGGCTGGTGGAGTCATGGTCTAGTTTGGGTCAGGTCTCAGGGCTTCCAAAGAGGGCTTTGATTGAGAAATGAGAGGGTTTGAAAGGCGCCATCCAAAATACAACTTTCAGAGGTAAGGGCAAAAAAAATAAAATAAAATAAAATAAATGAAGGAAAATTGGATTAATTTGTATAATTTTACCACTTTGATTCCAAGTTTACAAAACAAAATGTCCCTTAAAAAATGTCCAGCCTTGACTCCAGACAAGAAGATTCTGTACTGCAAAGAGTAAGGGCGGCTGAGGGGCTTGAGGGTCCTGAGGAAAGAAGATGTGTCTGGAGACCTTTGGGGCCTGGTGGTGATTGCTGAGCTCTGCAGAACTTTCCCCGTGAATTCCTTTGGAATTATGTTTTTGAAACCAGATCCCAGCCCCTTCTGCTGTTGACCGTTTTCATGTGAAGTAACGGAACCCAGAGGCAAGTCTGAAAGTCGAAGTGTTTCCCCCGTGGGTAGTGAGTGTCTGCCTGGAAAATTACACTGGCAGATGGGGTGAGAACCAGATTATCCTGGGTGTGCAGCTCAGGGAAGCAGCTCAAACAAGCAGTGTGTACAGTGTCCTGGTTCCCACTCCTGCTCTGCCTATCACTCTCTGACTTTGAGCGAAGGGCTTGGGCTGTGGAAGCCTCAGTTTCTTCATCCGTGCATTGGGAAGACAGGCACCTGTCATAGTAAATGTCTTTTGTCATCTGGACACAACCAAGAGTCACCTGGGTAGATGGAATCTCCATTGAGGGATTGGCCTGTGGCCATGTCTGTGGGGAACTGTCTTGACTGTCGATTGGTATTGGGAGCACAGCCCACTGTGGGCAGTGTTCCCATGGGTACGTAGCCCTGTGTTGTATAGGAAGGATGGCTAGTGAGGCAGAAAACAGTCTTTCCCCGTGGTTTTATTCCTGCTTTAGTGGAGGGGGAGACAACCCTTTGCCTGGAACAGCAGTTGACCAGAGTGTTTTATCACAGTGACAGAAAACAAATTATGATATCGCTTTGTGATGGGAAGTGTGTCCGACATTTTGGCATTGTAACAGGACACTGCCCTCTACAAATTCACACCGGAGGGTCAGGTGCTAAAATGACAACATCAGCAAACATCCCAAGCACACGCGAAAGCACAAACATCATAATGTTTTATGTAAGTGTATAGTTCCGGGTAGTGATGCGTTCATAGCTGTCCTGGACCTCCTGTGGTTGGCAGTGCTTCATTGTTCATCGGGCATCCGCTGTGACTTCTGGCCCATGAAAAACTGGAGCAGCAAATACCACAGTCACAGCCGGCAACCTTCCCTGAGTGTTTTTTGGAGGGATGTTTGTGATGGATACACATCAGGATGTTTCTCGGTTTACTTGATCTATTGGTAACACTTCAGCCTTACTGATGGCAGATATTTTTATCTGTTGTGGATTACCAACTGTCTGATAGATCATTTAATGTCAGTGACCACAAAGGAGCCATGCAGAAGGCAGGCGGGATATAGGTGTGAACCCACATTGTTTTTGGCAGGATTCCCCACCCCCAACTCTGGAATTTTAGACTCTTGCTTGTAAGGCATAGGATAGGTTTGGGGAGGAAACCAGGGTGTGTGTGTTTCGATGGCATTTATAAAAGTGATGTTGGGTGGAAGACCGATCCCTTCTAGACACATTGTTTCTTTCTAGACACATTGTTTCTTTCTAGACACATTGTTTCTTTTAGAATTTTTGACTATGTGTCTGTCTGTGCACGCGAGCTTGGGACCTGCTGGGGCCAGAGGAGTGGATCCCACAGAGGACATAGTTAGAGACGATTGTGAGCAACTTGATAAGGGTGCTGGGGACTGAACACAGATCCTCTGTGGGAGTAGTAACCCTCTCGGCTGAGCTGGCTCTCAGACACTATGCTTCCTCTTATAAACATTAATTTTTCAGAGCCACATGAAAAATGACTGTTCTGGTCTACAAGGAATGGCAGTTTCACAGCCCACAGAAACTGGCTAATGGAACTTGGGTCTTGTTGTGTCTCTGTCCTTCGGTGTGTGTCTAGATTGACAGAGAAGGATTGCTGAGGTTTCAAGTCACAGGAAACTTAACAGCCAGTCATCAAGGCTGGTGTGAAAAATAATGAAATAAACAAGAATGTATTTTTTTGTCTTTGTCTAGTATGAAGTTGATTTATAAGCCAGGACCTGCATTGAACTTTGATAGATAACCAGGAGTTATTTTGAGTCTAACCTCCATACTGTATCATGTGTAGATAATTGCTTGCCCAAAAGGAGATATTTTCACACACTGGTCATGCTGTGAACTGTTAATTAAAGATAGAGTGTTTTAAACCTGGCCAGTAGAGCAATTATGGCAGAACTAGTCTATAATTCAAACACATTAACTGCTTGTGATTTTGCACAGCCATTCGTCACATTGTAGACAGGAGAATAGGGCGGTGCACAGGTTTGAATTTGTGACTTGTCTTCTTGTGGAACCGATGGATCCCACCTTTTCCAGTGTTTGTAAATCAAGGCAAAAAGCTTTTGTTGGTAAATCTATAGATATGATGGGAAACAGGCATGGATATTTTGTAAAAAAAATTGCTTCAGAACTGAGACCTTTCCTGGCATTTGAATAAATGCACAAATCTTATGTTATGTCTTAATTTTATTAGATACTTTTTGCTACAATTTATATTAGAAACAGCTCATAATTACATTGTGTCTTCAAAGCAATTTATTTTTCCGTAGCAGCACAATCATTTGCTGGGAACAGAGAAAAAATACTGATGCTATTCTAGGTTAAAATTCAGATCATTTTCCTGTAATAGAAAATTCTATTTTTATCTGTAGATGTTGCCAGTAAGACCAATTAGGACCCTGCACAAGGGGATTTCTGCTGATGTAAAGGGCAATTGTAAAAAGCACAGATACCTGAGTTTTAGAAACTCATCTTTCATCTAATTTGTTATTTATTATTATTTATTGAGGATTATTATTATTATCATTATTTATTATTATTATTTGTGTGTGCGAATACAGGCACATGTACAACCACATGCATGTGGAGATCAGAGGAAAAGTTGTAGGCATCTGTCTTTTCCTTTTATCAGATGAGTCCCGGGTATTGAATTCAGGTTGTCAGGTTTGCATGGCACGAACCTCCTGCCGCTGAGTCAGCTACCTTTGCAGCCTGAGGTATCTGACTTTTATGGGTATCGTTATTTCATGCTCCAGAGGGATGGCATGGTAGAAAGTGCGTTAACGGCATCAGCCTGATGACCCTATTTAAATCTGCAGGAGCCCATGTAAAGATTTAAAAAGCCAGCTAGAGTGGTGCACATCTATAATACCAGATCCTTCCTGCACTGAGGTGAGAGACAGGCAAGAGAACCATCTGGAAGCACCCAGTGAGCTAGCCTGCAGCAGGAACTCTAAGAAAGACCCTTCCCTAAGAGAATGGAAGAAGAGAGTCAACTTCAGACAGCTGTCCTCTGACCTCCATGCATGTGCTGGTACACACATGTGCATGTGTGCACACACGCTCACACCCTTACACAATACACACTCACACACATAAGCACACTTACATACAGTCGCACTCACACTAACACACATATACATACACACTCACACCCTTACACACATACACACACATTCCTTATACACGCGATCAAATCCTCACACACATGCACTCATACATTCACATACACAAACACACTGTTACACAGTCACACACATGCACACTTATATACACACACCCTTACATGCACTCATACATTCACATACACAAACACACTGTTACACAGTCACACACATGCACACTTATATACACACACCCTTACATGCACTCATGTACATTCACATACACAAACACAGTTACACAGTCACACACATGCACACTTATATACACACTCATACCTATACATACATATGCATGCATATACACTCACACTCACTCACACCCTTACACACACACACACACACACACTCATATACATGCACAGTTACATACCCACACGCATACACAACTTTTTTAAAAATTCAGGTTTTCTTAAATATTTATTTTTATTTTTAATTGTTGTGAATGTATGTATGTAGGTGGTGATATGTGTACATGAATGCAGTTGCTCTCAGAGGCCAGAGCAGGCCATTAGATGTCCTAGAACTGGAGGTACAGATGGTTGTGAGCTGCCCATGTTGGGTGCTGGAACTGAACCCGGGTCCTTTGCGGGAGTTGTATGTGCTCACGATCCCTAAGCCACCTCTCCAGCTGCTAACAAGTTTCATTTGATCACAAACAGATGATTAAATTCTATAACGTCTACTTCTTTTTTTGAACTTTCTTTTCAATGTCTATTTGCCATTTATTACACATCGATTCATACAACTTCCTTTCTTTGAACCCAGCTTGGTCACAGAACAGAGTTTTCTGCTGTCCATAGTGTTGGGTTTGGTTTTCTACCACTGGATTTTTGTGCCACATCCACCTGTGAAGGTAGCCTGTAATTTCTTTCTAACCAAATAGAAACAGTATCGTGGCTCCATCTCTGTATCAAACTTACTCCATTTTCAGTTATTTGGAACAGTTGGTTAAGTCTGGTATCAATTATTCTTCAGTCGGGTTTTAAGATTTGCTGATAAATAAATGAATGTCTTTTCTTTCTTTTTTCTTTCTCATTTTCTTTTCTTTCATTTTCTTTTTGTTGGAATGTTCCTTTAAGAGAGCTTAAACTTACTTAGTGTTGTTAGTAGTTACAGGAGCTCAGATTTTATAGATTGTAACACTGGCTGCACAAAGGAAGAACGATAATTGACTTGCATTAAAAATATGATACTTTAAAAAGTGTGTGCGTGTGTGTGCATGCATGTGCGTGCGTGCATGTGTGTACGTGTGTGCGTGTGTGTGCATGCGTGTGTGTGCGTGCGTGTGTGCGTGCGTGTGTGTGCGTGCGTGTATGACAGTCTCTGTATGGATCAGTGGCATTGATAGTTATAGGAGAGTCAGTCTTATTTTCCAAGAAAGGCTGGCCAAGCGTGGTGGTGAATGCCTGTAATTCTACCTCTTGGGAGGGAGGCTAATGCAGGATTGTGAGTTCCGGGCCAGGATGAGCTAATAAGAAAGAAAACGTGTCTCTTAGAAGATGGAAATGTTATCTGATGTAGACTTTTTTGCACTTGTGGATACAGGGTTGAGTAAAATGTGCTGTCAGTTGCCTGACAGTCACGTGATCGTAGTCAGGACCCCTTTTCATTGTCAGCTTTGGTTATTTTAATCCTCACTCTTTAATTGCACTCAACGGTGGTTTATAAATAATTGTTTAAGACAACCAGATTTTGTGTGTGTGTGAGTGTGTATTTGAGTGTGAGAGTGTGTGTGTGCGTGAATGTGTGTGATTTGTGTGTACGTGTGTGTACAGGCATGTATGTGTGAGCGTGTATAAGTGTTTGTGAGTATGTGTGAGTGAGTGAATGTGTGAGTGTGTTTGTGAGTGTGTGAGAGTGAGAGTGAGTGTGTGCACACATAAGTGTGTATGTAAATGTTTGCATGTGTGTGAGTGCATGCGAGTGAATGTGTCTATGAGTAAGTGTGTACGTGTGTGCATGTGTGTGAGTGTGAGTCTGTGAGTGTGTATATGAGTGAGTGTGAGTGTGTGCTTATATGTGCTTGTGTGCATGTGTGTGTGAGTGTATAAATGTGTGAGTGTGTGTGAGTGGATGTGTATGAGTGTGTATGTGTGTGTGCATGCAGGTGTGTGAGTGTGTGTGAGTGGATGTGTATATGTGTACGTGTGTGTATGTATGTGTGCATGCATGTGTGTGAGTCTGTGAGTGTGTATATGAGTGAGTGAGTGTAAGCGTGTGTATGAGTGTGTATGCATATATGTGCTTGTGTGTGCATACATGTGTGTGTGAGTGTGTGTGTGTGTGAATGTGTATATGGTGTGACTACATATGCCAGACATGTGTGCACTCTTGTAGGTGGGTGTGCCCATGTGGCTCACTCTCTACCTCATTCCTTTGAGACACAGTCTCTCATTTAACCTGGAGCTGTGCTAGTGACCAGTTAGCCCCAGCAGTCCTGCTGTCTCTGCCTCTCACAGCTGTGGGGTACAGCTTGGTTCAGTCGTACCTGGGTGTTTATATGGGTGCTGGGGACTTAAACTTGTATTCACAGGCTTACATAGCAAGGGCTATGTGGCGGTTTGAATAAGCGTGGCCCCCATAGATTCCTGTGTGTGAATGCTGTCTCATAGGGAGTGGCACTGCTAGGAGGTGTGGCCTTGTTGAAGGAAGTATGTCACTCTGGGAGCAGACTTGGGAGTCTCCTATGCTCAAGTTATGCCTAGTGTGCACACAGTCCCTGTCTGCTGCCTGTGGATCAAAACATGTTAGAGCTCTCAGCTCTTCCTGCACCATGCCTGCCTGCACACTGCCAGGCCTCCTGCCACGATGATAACGGACTGGACCTCTGAACTGTAAACTGCAAGCCAGACTTAATTAAATATTGTCCTTTATAAGTGTTGTCTTGGCCACAATGTCTCTTCACAGCAATAGAAATCCTATCTAAGACAGGTCCAGACCCCTGAACATCTCTCCAGCCCAGATTTGACTTTGTTAACCTTCTCTGTAGACAAGCTATTATTTTAATTTCTTGTTTCTATTTTGTGTTTTCCTAACTTTTTGAGTTTAAGGCTGGGGGGGGGGGTCAGCCGCATCATGTCCTCTGAACACAACCACTTTGAAGGTCCAACCCAGTATTTATTTATATTTATTTATTATGTTTGCAGCGTTCTGCCTTCATATATGACTGCACACCAGAAGAAGGAACCAGATCCCATTACAAATGGTTTCGAGCCACCATGTGGGTGCTGGGGATTGAACTTAGGACCTCTGGAAGAGCTGCCAGTGCTCTTAACCACGGAACCATCTCTACAGCCTCTTACCCCTTTCTTACCTTTCCTGAAGCAGGCTTGTTTGAGTTAAGCACAAATAATAGGTACAGCCATAGAACATTCTCCAGACATGTTACTATGTGTCTCTTCCTTTGCAAACATCTGTGTGTAGACATCAGCATTTCTTCATTTTGATGTGTCTCTGGGCACCCTCACTTTGGGGTTTGAAGCTCCTTTCAGATTGAACTGAATCCTTTATCCAAGGTTTCTGAGTTCATATCGCTGACAGATTTTGATACTTCTCCTACAGTCTGAAGATCCTGTTTGTTTGATACCCAGCTCAAGTTTCATTTTCCTCATGTGTCTTATTAATGACTCTCAATTGATATTTTATAATAGTATATTTAATAAGGTAGGACTCAATAAACACCAGTCTCCAGCTCTATTTAGCATGCCATAAAGTCTAAATGTTAGCTGATTATGTTTAATGAATATGTTAATAGACAAAATACAGCACAAGAATATACACTGTCACACTGATTGGTAATAATTTGTATCAAGAATAGACACTGTCAAACTGATTGGTAATAATTTGTATCAAGAATAGACACTGTCACACCGATTGGTAATAATTTGTATGTTTCATTTAGTTTCCTTGGCATTTTAGTATATTTTCTTAAAACCTGAATTATCACCAATTTCCCCAATTATGTTTACAAATACTTGCCAGCTGTATCCCCAACTTAAGTCAAATCCCCAGATTTGACTTAATAGACAACATTCATCTCGTAGGCCCAACCTCAAAAATGCAGTGGGAATTTCCAGATATTTCTTACGTATGCTAACGTACACACAGTAAACTTTAAAACTTAGCATAGCTTGTAATATTTTCTAGGAAGCTCATCTAACTCTGCCTCAGCCTCCCCCCCTCCCCCCAACTCATTTCACACACTGTGGACTGAGTGCAGGCATAAGCAACATTCCCAGCTTTGTTTTTGCTTTTAACTTTGAGTCAGGGTCTCACTTAGTTGCCCTGGTTGGCCTAGAACTCACGAGTCTCCTTCTCGAAGAGCTAATGTGTAGTTACTGCAGTTTCCGTTCTTGTGACATTGCAACATTGTGACAAAAGCAACTTAAGGGATGGCAGGTTTATTCTGGCTACAGTTCAAGTTCACGGAGGGTGAATTAGCTGCTTTCCTATTGTGAGAAACATGGTCAAGGCAATTTACTGTAGGCAGTGTTTGTTTGGGATGGCAAGGAAATGTGGCAGCAGGCAGGGTATGTGTGTCTGTGTGTCTGTGTGTGTCTGTGTGTGTCTGTGTGTGTCTGTGTCTCTGTGTGTGTCTGTGTCTCTGTGTGTGTCTATGTCTCTGTGTGTCTGTGTGTGTCTGTGTCTCTGTGTGTCTCTGTGTGTCTGTATGCATTTGTGTCTGTGTGTCTGTGTGTCTGTGCACGTATGGAGAGAGTACCCACACACTTCATACTCCTTCACACATACACACCTACACCCACCCATCTCTCTATACCCACAACCCCTCCCACATCCCCGCTCCACCCACACATCCCAAGCTCAAGTCCCCCACTTCACACCTCTTTCCATAACCCACATTCTCATGTTTCCCCCATCCCCCATGCCTCCCCACTCCCTCACTCCCCACCCCTTGCATCCACCCCCACACCCCCACATCTGTCCCCTTTGCAGCCCCCACCAACTTTTCACCTCCAGCACTAATCACACTATGAAGCTAAATCCAGATCACGCTGTGCCTGTGGCTGTCATCCAGAACAACCTTACCTTCTGCGGCAGAGATGCTTGGCAGTGTCTAAAGACAAAACTGGTTGTTGTAACCGAATAAGGGAGTATGACTGATGTCTTGTAAGTAGAAATCAAGAAACGGCAGCATTGGTACGCACCGCAGAGTCCCCACAATATGATCCTGGGGCAGATGCTGAGTGTGGGAGGCTGAGATCCTGCCGTGGTTCCGAGGGACAGTCATGGTGTTTATTCTTCCCCGATTTTACAACCCTGTGTCAACTTGCGACTGTGGAACCTCTCACAACAGACTGGAAAGAATCATATCCAGTTCCAAGCAGTAGAGTTAGTTGTTCTGAGAGACACAGGAAACCATGGCAGGCTTTTACCTCACTACCCATGCTTGATATGATGAACCAGGAAAACACACACATGCACACATGCACACAGACAGGCACAGTCACACATCTACATAGGATAACATGGCTGGGTCTTACCCAACACACACACATACATATACACACACATACACACACACACACTCACATATACACATACACACAGGCACACACACATGCACAGGAACTGGCTCATATCTACATTGGATAACATGGATGTGTCTTACCCAACACACACACATACATACACACACACACACACACACACACATGCACACATACACACAGGCACACTACACACAGGCACACTACACACAGGCACACACATGCACAAGAATAGGCACATATCTACATTGGATACATGGCCATCTGTTAACCATCACACACACACACACACACACACAGAGGCATGCACACACATACCCCTAGTTTTCATGTAGGAACAGGAAGCCCCATCTGCAGGTTATCTGTGTAATTGCTGTATTTTGGGACATTAAAACCCAGTCAGAGTCTTACGAGGTGGATCAACTGGTAAGGGTTAGGGTTAGATTGTGCAATCTGATGACCCAGGTTGATCCTCTGGACTCATGTAAACCTAGAAGGAGACAACCAAGTTCACAGAGCTGTCTTCCAGCTCCCATACACATGTGTACACTGACAATAAATTTTTAAAGGGAAAAAACAGCGTTTATCTGTGTACTTATCTGTATTTTACATGTGTTCAAGCTCACATATCATATCCAGTATATAAAGTAATTTTCCACTTAATTTTATTTTTGTAAATAGATGTGATATTGACAGAATGTTAAAAATTGATCCTAATTGATTTCATCATTTGAGAAATCTTAGGCCATTTCGAAATTTGTTGGCTCTTCTCTTTCGCTTATGTTTATTCTACTGAAATTGAGGAAAATGATTACAAATTAAGTAGTTTCATTGCCAGAGAAATGTCCCTAGACTCATGCGAGCCTTAGAGGAGACCTCCAGTGTTTTCTCACATTCACACACATCCAAGGAACACTGTCTGGGAGGAGGTCAGGACAAGGGCGTCCGGTTTTCAGTATAACTTCTTCCAAGTCTTGCTTCATTAAAGGCGATAATTACTGGTACCCCCTTGTCTTCAGATGGTGGTGGCACAGCCTACTGGAAAGGGCCTTTATTCTGCTCTTATCAGACAGAATCTATCTGTATGTGGCCAGAGGGAAACAGATTCCAATGTGGGCTGTCGATTCTTGTTTGCATCTGTAAGTGCGAGAAACAATTAGATGGTTTAAGGCCGGCAGTTTCGAGTTATTAAGAATGGCTGGATTAGCCTGAGCCTCCCTGGGTCACTCCAAGGTAGCGACTGGTGCTCCACATCTGGTTTTGGTTTGCACTCACCAACAAAGGAGTGTTGTGTGTGCATGGCCTCATTGTTAATAGTCTCTCCGTTCTTATGAGGACAAAGGGCTCCACTCCCAAGGTATAGAAATACTTTTAACTCCAATTTACAGATTAGGCAAAAATCTCCTAGGTTAAGGGTCACGTAAAGAAAGGCAGTTGAAAAATTTCTTTGTGAACGTCCCCGTTTTCTGGCTATTAGAGAAAAAAAAGAATAACAAGAGTTCCTTGTGCGAGCATTCCATACCAGAGCGGCATGCCGGGCGGTGATGCTTTCCGGCCCCATGAAAGCAGCTTTGAGTCCCATGGAACCAAGTACTTCAAACCCTGGCTCAGCCTGGGAGCTGAGATTCAGGTATCCTACCCAGCTGTCTGGAACCAGAACCTTACGGCTTCACACACTTGCTAGTGTAGCATTGAGCCGGGCCCTGAGGTGCCAGGCATCCATAGTAAGGGCTACTTGGGAGCCTGATGATCACTTGAGTTCAAGAGTTCTAGGCCAGCTGGACAAACTTGCTCAAGAAAAACAAAGGACGGTTTCTCTTTCAGGAAACCTCCACTTTGGTTAGAATCTTTCTTACAATTGCTAGGTTTTGTGAAATGGGGACCGGCTGTCTGTAGTTGAACACACTGCCTTTGCCCACAGTGAAGCCAGGCCAGTCATTAGATTCCTCCAGATGCCTCTAAGTGTAGTCCAGTTGTTTGGTGGCGCCCTCACAACACCACGGAAACCTTAGAGGCCACAAGGAAAAGAATCCCCAGTGTTTCAGAGTATAAAATGGCAGCCCTCTCTCCACATTAGAGTTCTTCTGTATCCTAACACAGAGTAATGGATTATCAGGCCTTCTCAGGCATCCCTGCCTCTGTGGATGAGGAGGGGCATGAGAGTTTCCCACCTCTCTTTGGGGAGGTAACCTGATGTTAATAGGAAGGATATTTCTGGAGGATGACCAACCAGCAACCCAGGCCCTGGAGAGCTTCTGGCACTGGGTGAAGACTGGGGACAGGAGGGTGTAGGCCTAGGGTGCCTGCGTCATCGATGGATAGCTGTGGAATGAGAAGAATCAATGACTGTCACTTCTGTCCCCTTCCCCTTCAGTCAAAACGCCGCTATGATTTTGACACATTTTCTCTCCAACTGATAGGTAAGTTTTCACTCTGTTTGTACAAGAATGTTTCCCTTGCTTTCTGTACTTTCAGAACCTCCAGAACAGCCTGGCCCAATGCTTAACATGCAGCTAATGCCAATAAAGGTTGGCAGGCTGATGAATAGTCTCACAGGAAGGCTCCTTCTGCTGCAACAATCGTGTTACAAACATCTTGTCTCATGGTGTTCTAGGCACTTGTGGCTTCGATAAATCATTCAAGACCACAACAGTCACTTCATGGTTTATCTTCTTCAAGGGCTGATGCTGGAGAGGACGTCTTCACCCATTGTCTTGCAGAGGATTGCAGTCAAGTGGCATTTGGGGCTGGAGTCTTCTGAAGCCTTCTTCACTTATCTCCGGGGTCTGGTGTCAGCTGTCACTCAGGGATAATGATGAGAACACCTGACCCTATCTCTCCATAGTAGGCCTTTTTCCCACTATGGAGGCTGAAGTTTATGAATGGTTGCCAAGGAACAGGCAGAGATAGCTTTGGAAGTCTGATAACTGAACCTCTGTCAGAGACCAGAGGGGGTGGAGGAGGTTGAGGGGGGTACCATCGTTTAATGGAGCAAAATTGATGCCAGCTTTCAGAAGGGTTTGAGATGGACCATTTTAGGAAATGCAGTTGCCATGGTGATATGGTTAGTGCCCAGAAATGCAATGAATGCTCCATGTTCCTGGTCTGTAAGGACATGTAGAACCATCCCTGATACCAAATAGTGTAGCTGAACGTGCTCTTCGAAGTAGGGGACTAGCCGGGCAGTGGTGGCGCACTCCTTTAATCCCAGCACTCGGGAGGCAGAGGCAGGTGGATTTCTGAGTTCGAGGCCAGCCTTGTCTTCAGAGTGAGTTCCAGGACAGCCAGGGGTACACAGAGAAACCCTGTCTCGAAAAACCAAAAAAAAAAAAAAAAAAAAAAACAAAGAAGTAGGGGACTGTGCACCTACATGAGCCATGTATGTTACATGTCCACTTGTACTGTGTATGGTTTGGACACTGAGGAGGTGACCTCATGTGATAGAGAGTTGGTAGTCCTCAGAGTACATCAAAAATCCTCACTTCCAAATGCCTCCGTCAGAGTAGTTTCTCAAAAAGCCCCCTCCAGAGTGACCCAACTTCTGGAGGTCTGCAGTTGAGCACTCTGTATGTAGAAGACTGTTGGGGAATGACAGGGCAGGGAGCCTTTCTCTGTTTCTGGGGTGTGTGTGTGTGGGGGGGGGTTTAACTGTGTGCTTTGGTAGCCATTCTTCTTCAGGCTGCTATGACACTCGGCTGTAATGCCCAAGTCTTCTTCACAGTGTGATGCTGTTCACACTCACAAGCAGTGTGTGTTTCCCAGTCACAGTAACAGCAACAAGAATGAATCTCTGCCTTGGCTGCCCCACTCTAAGCAGAGAAAGCACCCCTGGGCTCTGCTGGCAGCTGGGGTCGGAAACATGTGGTAAGGATCTCACCTGGGCCTTTTAGCAGCTGGTCAGAGCCTGTCCACACTCACTCCACCCACAGCCTAGACCCAGGCAAACAACCCTCACCCACTGACCTCACCAGCCCTTGATATCTAAGCTCAAGTAGAAGCAGAAACAAAAACGTTCTGGTTATTTTAGGTACAAATGAAGAGAGAGTAAAGTTGCAGAGATCCCCTGATGTTTGGAGAACACTGCTGAGGACCTCCTGTCTAGGTTGAACGTTTTGCTGACCTCAGAGTCAGTGAGATTGTGCATTAAAATTATTTTCAGGAAGACTAACACGTTTAGTTGCTTATAAAATTTTGTTTTGTTTTATGATTTGAAACAGGGTCTCGTGGAGCCGAGGCTGACCTCAGACTTACTGTATAGCTGACTTTAAATCTTTGTGTTGTCTCCATCTCCTGATTTCTGGGATAATAGGTGTAACCCACAATGTCTGGATTATGCTTAGTTTTAAGTTTTAAAACTTTAATTTCTCTCTCTCTCTCTCTCTCTCTCTCTCTGTCTCTCTCTGTCTCTCTCTCCCCGTGTGTGTGTGTGTGTGTGTGTTACATGTTACAAAAGGAGGTTGTAAGTGTAACCCACACTATTATAGCGCTGTTTTTTAAAAATATATAGATGTAACAAAGTGCATTTACTTTTTATACTGAACATATTATGATCCAGCCCTGTGTCTTTCAGCTGTGTGAAGAGCTGCCGGGTCAGAGATTAGGTGAGCGTCTCTGTAGAGGAGAAGGACACTGTAATGTGCCGCTGATTTGGTCCACCTCTGGCTAATCACGACCATATTTGAATTATTGTGAGGTACACTCATCTAGGGCTTATACTTCCCATAGGGCGGTGCCCAGGGGCTGGTCTGTCCCAGGCAGATGTACATGCGTGCCTACTACTCGAGTGGATTCCCTTATGTTCTCTAAATAATATGCTGATACAAAGTTTTTCTTTCTTACACTCGATGAATGTTGGGTTTTCTTGTTGGTGAATAAAACCAAGACAGCTTTGTGGGGTAATAACAATTACTCCAGGAATTTCAAGGCAAGCCTTAGGCAGATATATTGTTTGCTTTCTTCCGGCCTTTTGGAGGGACATGTAGTGCCCTCTAGTGTCCAAGATTCCAGCAGTTTAAAGGGAAGCCCCTTTCCAAGGCTCCAGCTTCTGAGGCTCTGCTAGGAGTGTCTCTCTTGAGGTGGCTACTTCCTGGAATTCTCCACACAGGGCTGTTCTGATAACTGTAAGTGAAGGCTAAAATATTATCCACCAGAGACACGCAATGTGGGAAAAGTGCAACTTTTGTTTTCTCTTGGATTTTAATTTCCGGTATATCAGAAAGGGGCTGGAAAGATGGCTTAGTGGATAAACATGGCTCCCAGGCTCATGATTTCCAGTCCCCAGCATTTACATGAGAAGCCATCTATGTGTCCACAATGGTAGGTGGTGGGCTGGGAGGAGACTGGAGGACCTCTGGGGCTCAGCCAGCAAATCCGGGCTAGTCTGTGAGGCCCAGGTTCACTTCGAGACCCTGTCACAGAAGCAGATCTTCACCTGGGTCAGCTGGAAGAGAAACAGCCTACGTGGATTTCAGCTGCACCTTGGGGCCTTGCCATGGGAAGTGACAGGGCACATGCAGAGAGGTAGCATGCAACCTAGGGGTGATGGGGCAGCTGCTATGGTGACTTCAAACCTGGCCTCTGGGTCCCTTAAGTTTGTAGGTTGCTTGGTAAGATGTGAGAAAATATAAAGAAATTTATGGCAAATATTAGCTTCATTTCTTTTCCCCTTTGTGGTAGACATGTATTAGCAAACGATGAAACAAACTAACTTGACTGAGGTCAAGACAAAGCAAGGCCACCTTGGTCCTTTTTACAGAAGCAAAGAAGAGGAGATCCTCTTGCACATGATGTCTCCAAATCTCCATGGAGTGGGTGACATCATCGTGCCATTGCTTATCATTAAGATAGTATCTCTATTTTTGTTATAAAAATAATTTAGGTCTAAAATTTTTATTCGTTTGTGTGTGGGGTTGGCGTTAGGGGAGCGTTTGGCAGCACATGTGTGCACCTGTGGAAGTCAGAGGACAACTTTGTGGATTGGATTCTCTCTTCCCGCCTTTACTTGGATTCCTGCAGTGGGCACACAGGCTGCCAGGGCCACTCAGCAGGTGCTACTACCATCACAGCCATTTCCCTGGTCCTAAAAGAAACAGTTTACAGTTCAGCTTATTACAGATCAGCAAATGATACCTAGTACCATATAAGGGAGACAAACACACTTTAAAAAATCATTTAAGATTCTGAATAGTGATAAAAAGCAGAGGTAATCTCAGCAACCTAAGATGCTGTAATGGCATGGCGAGGGTGCTGACAGGCATAGTACCGTGATGGGAGACTGAAGCTAAGGAGGACAGGGCTGCAATGCAGTCCTCGTAAGTGTGGCCCCATGCCTCTGCGTACCCTTGATGGTATGTCTTTCGCAGAATAAGCCCAAGGTGACTAGCAGCAAAACAGTATTTCTAAACAACACTTGTGCTCACACACACCTAGTCCTGGGTCCAAGATCCTCCATGTATGGAGGTATAGTCATACAATCAGGGTGTTTAAAAGTTGCGTCTAGCTAAACTGTTGTGTCAGAATAAGTATGTCTCTCTTAGGCTTTTTTAAAAAACCAAAAAACCAAAAAACAAAACATGGGTGACTTGTTAACAGATTTAGGGTCCTTGATAATGGCGTTAATATCCCAGGCACTCGGGGATGAGAGTGAGCTGGGTTAGCACAACCTGAGAATGTTCTGGATGCTGAAGAAGTCATGCATCTTGGAATTGTTGCTTCACTGGAACCCACAGAGCTGAGCCGATGCCTGCCTCACAGCATAGGAAATTGCAGCATGGGTGTTGAAAGTTGAGGATTTAGTGTGTGATAACAATTTCCTTGGTTTAAATTAGTTCAGATCAACTAAGAGGCTGAAGGCTGTATTAACCACTCCAAGATCGTGTTAAGCAATAGTTACTTACATGGTAATTTGATTGTTTCCTAAGGACCTGCTGGAGGGTATGGCACACTCATAGACACACCACACACATGCACATGCTCATGCACACATATCTACACAGATATATAATACACACACACACATATATACATAGACACACTCATAGACACACCACACACATGCACACATATCTACACAGATATATAATACACACACACATATATACATAGACACATTCATAGACATACACTTATATACATACAGACAGATAGATGGACATTCACACACATACACACACTCATGCATACACAGAGAGACATATACATATACACAGATATAATACACAAAGATATATACATACACACAGACAAATATACACATACACACACTCTTGCACAACACAGATATATACATACAGATATACACAGATACATACACAAAGACATATACATACTTAAACAAATACACACATACGTGTACACACATAATATATATACACAGACACACAGACACACACACTCAAATATACTCATCCAGAGTTTTGCCCAGCAGAGTAAAACCTAAGTGTGGTGCACACTATAAATAGAAAGAGTCTTTAGCCAGTGATGAATGGGAGACCTGGAAGCTGACAGCATCTTAACACCCTGCCCTGTTCTCAAGCGAATCCTCTCCGTGATGTAGATGGGAAAGTTCCACAGTGTGGTGGAGTTTTCCATTGTGGAGACAGCTCCAGATGGCTGATCTTATCTCGAATCTCAGGCACGTCCCTGGCAAACATCCTTGGGACATCCTTCTTACAGGGTTCTTGTGAATAATCCAAACAGTATGCATTTAAGATTCACGTGTCATCCGAGGAACAATGTACAACATTTCTTTTGGCCTTAAAAAGCCTGTATTTCTTTCATGGGTGAGTTCCAAGCCTTGCAGGTGTGTGTGTGTGTGTGTGTGTGTGTGTGTGTGTGTGTGTTCTTTGACTAGCTTGACATGGCCTTCCTGAATGCTAAGATGAGCAGTGGGTCAGAGCCCAGTCATCCTGACTTTGTCAGTACCCACTGGAATTTCTGGTGTGAGAAATAAGTGCTATTAATACCAGCAGGATGAACCATCGGGTCCACGGACACCACAACACAGAAGAGTGTCTTCTGCACTTTTTTTTTTTTTTTTACTAAAATTAGATTTCTGTAAAAGAGTGATATTTGTGTTTGTGTAGATATTTAAAATACATACTTGTGTGTGTGTGTGTGTGTGTGTGAGAGAGAGAGAGAGAGAGAGCATAAAGTGTGCAGGTGCCCCAGGATGCCAGAAGAAGATGTCAAATCCCTTGAGCTGGAGTTAGATGCAGTTGCAAGCCACCTGACATGGATGCTTGGAACCAAATTCAGATTTTCTGTAAGAGCAGCAAGTGTCTCAACCATTGAGCCATCTCTCCAGCCCTAGCAGGACTAGGTTATGAGTGCACAGGGTCTGGCAACCAGAAGTGTGCGTTGTATGTCTACCTGTGTTTCTGGGTATACTTACCCATGTTAATAGAAAAGTGTAACATGTCTACTGCAGTCGTCTTGAAAATATAAACGAAGCGAAGATTCTCCGCGTTGGCATCGTGACATGTTGCTTGCCACAATTTCTTTTTTCGTCTTTGCCTTTAAAACAAAACAGTCTTCGAAAATTTTATGTGGTGATTTTTGTTTTTATTTACCAGGCAGCAGTCTTCCATATCAGTAAGTATTCGTATGTCACACAATTTTCCTACAGTATTTGTGTGTGTGCACGTGCACACATGCACGTGTGTGGCAGTCTTCTCTGTTGCTCTGCTTATTCCCTTGAGACAGAGTCTCTCAATGAACCTGGAACTTGCTGTTTTTCTGTGAGCTACAGGAAATCCTCAGTGCTGGATTTACAGGTGGGCATGGCCATCCCTGGTTCCTTGAGTGGATCAGAACTTGGGTCCTCATGCTTGAACAGAGGGTGTTATACCAAGCCATCTCCCCAGTCCCCTGTCTACCATATTTTTGATGTTGTGGATATTCCATTTTATTGATGCCTGATACAGGGATAATTAATACGGAAGCCATGACTGCTGTTATGTGGTTACAGGGTGCTCCATTATTCTTATCGCTATGGTCCTGTTTTGCTTGCAGAGCTCTGCTGCTCTTGGCCTGATGCACTGACCCACATACTGTCCATAGTAAATGAGAAAATGAGAGTGCTACCCTCAGAGACTCAGATATGACTTGGGGACAAGTGAATGATAGGATGTATTTGTTATTATGGTTCCTTTGTGCAGTTTTGGATTTTATACGGTTCCCTATTTGCTTTGGAGCAAGCTATTAACTGGCTCAAAGGGAGCTGGCTATGTGAGTGAACTCAGGGTGGAGAACTGGACAATGGACTATGTGTTTGTCCAGCATCATTGCTACATGGCCATTGTGGGGCCTGCTGATCCAGTGGGGTCTTCCTGTATTCTAAGCAGGGTAAGAAAGGACCTAGGCCTGCCAGACATACTGGACGACCCCCAGTAGCTGCCAGATTGCTCTCTAACTAGATCTGTCCAGTGAGAGCCTCTCTTAAAGTAACATTTGAGGGGAAGCTAGTTCTCAGGTGCAGGGTGACTGGGTGCCAAAGCCACTTGGGGGCACAGACTTAGGGTCAGGGAAAGATAAAGTGAGCTCCCCCATCTCCACTCCCCAGCATAAGGTTTGGAAAGTGGCATGGGGTGTTGTAATTCATAGGAGAGCTTTGTGCTGCCAGTCGTCAGTTGACATTTGTGGGAAGAGCCCTTGTATTCAATCATCTGGGGCAGCTCAGCCTGAGTGCTGTTCTGATGGCATCAGAAACTACTTTGTTTAAAGGTAAAAAATATCGGCTAAGCATTTTGTAATCAGAAACTGGAGATTTTTAAACAGGGGAGTTGCCATTTTAGAATTCTGTGGCAAGTTTTATAACTCTGATCCCCAAATTATTTATGCTATCTGATCATGCTTCAGACTTTTGTTCGAGATCAAAATGAGACACACTGAGAGGTAAGGGTAGAATCTTTAGAAATTAGATCAAATAATTACAGTGTCTGGTTTCTCTTTATAATTACTCAAGCGAAGAATCTAGTCTCTAATAAAATAGTATTTTATCCAATCATAAAGGATTGCGTATAAATATTGGAGGGCTGGGCACATGGTGGAGATGCCAGAAAGCTCAAGTGTGTAAGGGGGTTGTGTAAGTGGCCTGATAATTTGATTTGGTCTAGACAGGCACTATAGTGTCCTGGGCAGATCATGGCGGGTGGGAGTTAGACCTCCATTAGGCGGGTGCTACCCCAGCCACAGGACACAGTCAGAGACCCAGTGGGTCCAGGGCTGTTTTATTGCAAAGAAGTGAGCCTTTTAAAAGCCCATACCTGGTAAATCCACACAATGGATCCTGTTTCCGAAGGACAGCAGTTACCATTTCAGATGGACAGACTGCTAGGAGAGAAGAAAACAAAACCAAGCACACATTGTGGCGCTCTGGAACTTTCGTTACTTTGTTTTTTTTCTCAGCTCTTGTAGGAAGCTGCTTGGATAAACAACTCAGAACTTTGAAAATTTTAGGGGAAACATAGTTTTAATCAGCCTGACATCTTGTTCATTGTTCAGAGATAAAAAGGGCCTGAAATCAACATTCTCTCAAAGCACAGGCGCTGAGAACCCATCAGCCTCCAAAGCTTTTACTGGGAAATAGCATTGTTACATATTTTCCTTTCTTGACTTTTAACTTTCCTCTCCTGGTTCTCATCTCCTCCTCCTCTCCCTGTTCCTTCCCTCCTCCTCCCCTTCCTCCTCCCCCCTCCCTTTTGAACTGCTGGGGTTTGAACCCACAGCCCCTGACCCATGCTAGGCAGGTAGGAGGCCAGGCCGCCAGGATCCACCTCAGCTCTTGCACCTGCTTTTCCTCTCTTTCTCCTCTTTTGTGTGTATTGTGATTGTAACATAAGGGATGGAGGTGGACCAGGGGCAAACAAGAGAAATGGGCAAAGCTCCGCAGCAGAGCTGGCCCAAAGTCTGAATGAATTCAGTTCATTGCCTGTCTACCCAGTAACCAAGAATTGTCCATGACTCAAGCCCTGGTCCATTGTGCTCTTTGGGGCCCCATGAGACCAAGTTACCGGTCCAACTTTCATGTGGTTCAATTCAAAGCAAACTTCTTCCACAGAACAAGTCATGAACATGAGTAATTAAAGGCCTGCCTGAAATCCTGTAAGGAATGTTCAGGCCTGTGTCAGCTTCCTTCAGGCGAAAGCAGAGCTATGGCCCTGAACCTGCAGCTTGACTTTTATGCACTAATGAGAATGTCTCCTGGCCTCTTCTCTTAGCTCAGAGTTCTGTTGGAATCCATGGTCCACAGCACAGGTGTCCATCAGAAGGATGCATGTTCTAGAATGCAGAAACTAGTTACTTGTGTGAGTGTGTGTGTGTGTGTGTGTGTGTGTATGTGTATGCATGCACTTTGAAGTGGGTATATTTATGCCCGTATATAGGCACATGTGTTTGTTCAGGTGAGCATGCATGTGAAGGTCACCAGTCAACGCTGGATGTTATTCTTCAGATGCTTGTCTTGGATCGGCTGTTTGGTATATGCTGACCAGCTTAATGAGCTCCAGGGATCTGCTTGTCTCGACTCCCCAGGGTTAGGATTGAAGGTATGTACAGGACACCCAGCTTTTTGTCTGTAGGCCCTGGGGATGGTACTCAGTTAAGTCCTAGTTAACACTTTATGGACTGAACCATCTCCTCAGCCCCTTTAATAAATGTTTGAAAACAAGATCTTGATCTGATTTTTTTTTCTTTAGTTTTCTTGGTTACCTTGATTCCAGCGTCTGTATTTTCAACCTGTTTCCTGGCGAGCAAATAATGATTTCACATGTTTTGAAAGAGAATCCCTGAAGTAGTTCTCGAGCATTCTTTGGAGAGTTTGAATAAATGGTGGCGTATTGGTAGCTGGCCAGTAAATGGGCCTTAGTAGACGTGACCATGCAGCCACATGAACTAGGTCCTAGTTAGCGTCAGCCCTTTGTCCTAGCTGGGTGGCAGTCCTCGGGAGGGGGCACTGTAAAGGACGGGCACCCAGGCACCTCCCAAATGCAACCATGCACAGCCCCATCACATCTGTATCCTGCTTTGGTCTGGTGCAGCCTGTCACCCAGAGTCACACAGGTCACACCAGCAGGTCACACCTGCGGTGACAGCCCCGGCCTTAGCCAACTGATGCCTTTTTTTTTTTTTTTTTAATTAAAAAACTTCTCCTGGTTGCATATCATCAAGAAAAACAACATTGTTTTCAGGGTCTCTTATCTCTCCACTCCCAAATATCCTGTTTCTTTGGGCCGGGCAGCCAGGACCAATAGAAACCTCTTCCTGCCATTGGCTGACTTCATTTCCCAGACTTAGCACAATCTCATCCGCTCTAAACAACCTCATCAAAACTACTTTCTGGTCAGAGAGAAGCAATAATTATTATTAACATTTATTAACGATCAATAAACTTGATTGCATTATGGCCAGCACTATTAAGGTAAGGAGAGGGTTCCTCTGCATTTGACAAAATCTTGTTCTTCTTGCGCTGGGCTTCCTTTATCAAGGCAGATAAGTTTGGGTTGGGTCCCCCCCCCCCACACACCACAATAGAGGACAACAAGATTTCCTCTGCGCTGCCTAGTAAATTTCCTTTTTCCTACTCAGACCATCCGCAAGGCTTAAAAACTTCAAACTCAGAAGAAAATTGGGGTTTCTAAATTCACTGTTGAGCGCCGCGGATTACTTTTGTGAAGGCTTTTTGGAGTGCTTCTGAATTTTCAGCTTCTTTACACCTAATGGTGTCTGGATGTGGGTTTGATACGAGGCAATAATCACAGAGGTTGGAGGGCAGGGTCAAAGAGATGGTCTCGTCCATGGTGAACATTTGGATGTGCGTCGGGGACTCCTCACCACCAGGCGTGCCAGCACGTCCCCATGGAAGTGAGGAGACATTCGGTGGCTGTTGGTAACAGGATGGACAAATGTTGAATTGTGGGGACCTCCATGCAGAGAGGACTCGGGCGCTCAAAGCTCAAATGGTGGTAATAATTGGGTTTGCTGGTTTCTGTGTCTGTCACAAATAAAACACCTGTCTTCTGTGCACTGCAAGCTTTCTTCCCAGTGTTGTGTGGTTCCTGGGGACTATAAAGTAGTGGTCTGTTGGTCTCTTCTCTGCTGTGTGTGGGTCTGTACATTTTCTTGTAAATGTTTCTAGAAGAAAGCTTACTGGTAACATTTAGTTTAGAGACAAAGCCGTATGAGTCACAGGTCAAAAACTAAAGTCAGGCTGTTCGCTACAAACAGCTGAGGCTGATATAGAAACCTGTAGAAATAGTTGCACTAGGGGTGGTGGAGCCTGTTTATTCGTCGTGTCTTTAGTTTTGTGGCATGGAGACGGCAAGTGACCTATCTGTCCAGTAAGGGTTCTGCTTAGCTTGAAAGCTCATGAAATTGGGGTTTGCCCATTTCGGAGACGAGGCGTTAGAGAACCATCACTAGCTGATTGTATGTATCGTGTAAACTGTGTTTCAGAGTTCCATCCGATTTTCAGTTCTCAGGCTGTATCCTGTAATCTGGTAAGGCTCACACCAAAGACTGCCATCCGCGGGTTTACTTTCTCTGGCTCTAAGGATTAGGGCCAGCTGCAGTATGATGACCTAGAGGGGAATTTTAACGTTGGGTCTGGTAGACTCTTCTTTCGGATAAATGAGTAGAAATGACTCATTTTTGTAACCCCAAATGCTGCTTTTTGGGTTCTGCTTTAGACTCTTAATTCTATCCGTATTTCAAAACAATTAGATCAAATATTCTGTGTAAATCTTAGATAGCTTGAGTAGAAGATTATGCGTGTTCACCTCACTCCCAAAATCAGTGCTTTGAAGGGCCTGGAAAGACGAGACTGCCGCGTTTGGATGGACTCTCCAGTGTGCTCCACTGTTTTGTTTAACATCCACTTGTGTGAAGAAGTCACCTTTGAAGTCAGAATGCATTTTTATCTTTTGAATACATTTGGGGACAGTTACTTGCTCTTTTTAGGACTCTGTTATGGGTGAATTCTGTGTCACATGCGTGTTGTGTATCTCTCCCTACAATAGAAATAACTTCCAGTAAATTATTCAGTGTCCCTTGTTAAAGCAATCTCTCTTGAGAGGTGACTTACTTAAAGATCAGCTTTCTGTGAGCTTTCGTGGATAAAGAAGTAAGATGATTTTATGGCTTTGTTTGTGACATGGGAAAAGAGGCCTTGAGTCTGTTGGCTGCAATTTTAATTACTCTGGGATAGGCCTCAAATTATCACAGGACAGGATTCTCTGAAGTTATGAGACAGTCCCCACGGGGATTTTTGGATTGGGAATACGCTTGGAGTTTTGGGTGTTTCAGTAAATAAATCAACGAGTCCTTTGATTTGCAGGCACTCTGAGCTGGTGAAGCTGGCAACCCACCTCAGTGTGGGGTTCTTTCCCCTTTAGCCACTCTGCCTACAACCGTGTGAGGCACTTTTCTGGTATTCTTGCCTGGCTTTGGCGATTTGAGCGAACGTGACGTTTCATTTGGGAGAGGTAAAGGTATCTCAGGAAGTAGTGTTTCTCCCTGTGCACTCATGGACTTCAGGAGGAGACTGGGGCACTAATAAAACCAGGAGAGCAGCCGAGCCAGCATCTGTCTGAGAGCTTGTGGAAGATGGCCGGGCTGAGAGCTGCGTAGCCCTGTTGTTCCCCATGTAACCCTATGTACTTGAGTTAGGTGTTTGATTCCGCCCTCCCAAGATTTTCCTGACCTTGTTTGTAATGCCATTGCCTTTTGGGTAGCTCAAGGGATCCTAGGTCTGTACATGACATCCTGCTTTTAAAAACCTTGGGGGGAAACTGATAGAGTTATGATAGAAGCAGTCTTATCCTGAACAGTTTAAGGAGGCTGTGAAGCCTTGGTTGCAAGCCTTAATTCTAAAGTTGAATCTTGTGTGTGCACATGTGTGTGCAAGTGCATGCGTGCATGTGTGTATGTGTGTATCTGTAGGTCTGTGTGTTTGCACTTGTGTGTATGGATTGGTGTGCGTATGTGTCTATAGGTTTGTGGTGTGTGTGTGTGTGTGTGTGTATGTGTGTGTACGTGTACCTGTGTACATGGAAGGACATGGAGCGAGCATGTTTAAACAGCTTGGGTGGAAGCAGTTCAGGAATCAGACAGGATGTGGAAATTTCCTAAGGAGGCCCTAGGCGATCAAGCTCTGGACAGTTGGAAAGTTCCTAAGGAGGCCCACAGCCCTCTGAACTGAGGATGATGAGGGAAAGGTAATCTCTGCGTGAGCTTTTAATGGATGTGGTTACAGAGTCTAACTATAGCAGTGTTTGCTGCAGCTGCTTTCCTCGTCTACCTACTGGCATCAGGGGAATAGGCATGGCCTCCTTCTTGCTGCTTTGTGGGGTATTCTGTGACACTGGGAGAAACTCCAGGTGCCGAATGTTGTTATTCTGCTCTGTAACTGCCACATCCCAGAACACAGCCTCCCCCTTCTGCTCTATCCCAAGTGCATTGAAAAGACAGCTTCTCACTGAGACTTTCTGTATGCACTTAGGGTCACTCTGAGATCCGAGCTGTCCTGTATGATACAGCACACTTACATCTGCACATGGATGAATCTCAATCTCTCTCTCTCTCTCTCTCTGTCTGGTGTGTGTGAGCGCACACCACACACACACACACACACACACACACACACACACACGAATCATCTGCATGTACACAAGCACCTATGCTCACCAGGCAGCCTGGCTCATGGCTCTGGCAAGCAGAATCGAAAATGGATGATTCTCTGGGTGTCATTTAACGCACAGCAGGACTCTCACACTCTGACAATGTTCTAGAACAAAATGATTTCCTTCATTACCTGTATCTTCTTCAAATTAGAAAAACAGATCTTGACCTTTAAAAACATATTCCCAAGCACACACATACGTACTGGCCAGTGTTTCTTAGAAAAGAATACATAGAAAATAAAATAAGATTTGAAAAGCAACAGTTCCCAATGCCTTAAGGACAATGTAACTTATGTGAGTTTCCTGCAGCTAAGAGGCATTGATGTAGCTACTAGTGTCCATGAGACTCTGTCGAGATCCACGGGAGTCTCTGAAATGTGTAGTCTCAGCAACAGAAATTTGCAAATGGTTTTGACAGTGTACGGTGTCACACCACTGTGGCTAGTCTGGTCCAGTTGCTACAGGGACATCAGCTCTAGTAAGATGAAAGACATTGCTTCCTGCCCTGCCTGAGAACACCATCAGAGGCCATATCTTATGTTATGTGACTACACACATCTTGCATTTAAATGCTCAGCTGTTTGGTGGCTCTGTGTGACCTCATCTTTCTTACCATCAGGGTGGTGACTCTGCCTCATGCTGGCGTGAGCCATCTGCAGAGCCTATTGCAGGCACACAGTAAGTGGCAGGTGCTGTGCTTGGGACTCAGGACTTTGTCTCCTTTTGTGATGAACTGCCATGCTTTCTGATGCCACTCTTTGTCCTCTACGTATTTCTCACAGCCCAGCTTCAGGAGAAAAGCCACAGACTCTGCGTGGATGTTTTCACAGACAGAGCGAACAGCAGGCTCACTTCCCAAAGTCCTAGCATAGCCCACAAGCCTGGGGCAGAATGTACTGGGCCCAGGGGAAGGTGGGAGCTGGTGATTAGCATCCAGTTGTAACAGGTGAAGGTAGAGTCCTCTGGTTGTTCAGGTGACATGGTTAGCCTGCCTCTTCCTCGGTTCAGAGACCCAGGACTACATTTAGTGACATTAAAAGGCTTACGATGTATCACTCCTTGGGAGCATATGAAGAAGGGTCCTCGGATCCTTGACCATCTAGTTTTCTCTATGATCTTTTGGGGGGGAACATAATTTTTCATTGTACAATTTACAGACGTTGAATGAAAGATATTTTCACTCTGAGGAGAACACAGGATATTACACTCTAGATTCTCCACATCCCAGCGGGTCCCAGAGTCTGCCAACTTTTGGTGTGATCTTTCTAATTGTATGTGCCTCTTTGTTCTTCTATACAGCTAACTATTCTGCGTCTCGTTGTTGTTTCTAGTTTATACACACTCACCACCACATCACCGTAAGTTTTTAATAAGCATGATTTCATGCCTTTTGTATTCCATATAAAACAGATATTATCATTTACAACCGATGTTGTGCCATGGGAAATTCCCTCCCTTCATATTTTCATAGAGGCATGGCTATGCATCCTCTTTCTGATTTAAAAACAACAACAACAACAACAACATATTGTTGCTTAGATAAGAAGCTTTGGGGCCACCAGGAAAGCATATCATTAATATCTTTGTCAGATGGAGATATTTGGCCCACAGACTTTTGCTAGAGGCCCTGACTTGCCTACAGCTTCATGGATAGTTGATCTTGCCTTTGTCATATCTGGGGAAGAATGGAAGCTCCTCCTCATTTTGATCTGAATCATTTCAGCATCTTGTTCCTTTTCGTATGAACCGGTCTCTGTTGCCCGGGGCGACCTGTGCTTTCCTCTTTTATATTTTCGCCCTTTGACCCAGCATGTTTTCCTGTGTGTCTCCCCTGGACCTTGACTGGGGCTGGAGGTGAGCTGCTACAACTCCCTTTGTCCCTTACACTTCCTTCTGTTTCGGTTCCTCTCTCCCTCCTGCTCACCTTGGTTTGTTTGTGTCTATATGCTTAGGAAGCCACAGGGCTTTGTTCTTAGTAATAACATACACACTTTAGCATTGTCATTAGTGGCTGGCAAATTACCGAGGCTGACAAATACCAAAACAATGCATATTAACTAAATTCCTTATAATCACTAGAAAAGAGGTAAGAGGTCAAAATAACAGTCATGGTATTTCTTTCATGATCTTTCTCCTACTGAAATAAGTTGAATTAAATAGACTTTTCTGTTTAAAGGCACATAAAATGGTTTAAAACGTGGTTATAAGGACGTTGAGTTTGAAGTCCAGTTTGACCCCGTGACACCCTTGTGTTAAATAAACAGGCACAACCTCTCAGACGCTCAGAGTGACCTGTCTCTAGAAGCATCGAGAAGAAGCAGATTGATCGATCTCCTTTATCATTGTCTTTGGTGGGGGGGTGGGGTGGGGAAAGGGGTTCTTTTCTCGATTTTCTCGGGGGTCTCCTTATGTGGATTGTTTTCTGTATCCCCAGTGCTAGGTTTCTCTGCAGAGGAGGATGCTGTTTTGAATGATCTGAAACATATTAAGACTCTGGGTAGCGAGAGTTCTTGTAATCATCTACTCTGTCATCTGTTCTTATGTGGGAAAAAAAACTCTTAAGCAGCCATCCTGTCCCATGAAGTAACTAGGTAATAAACTGCCAGAAAACGTGACAGTGACATCTTGCCTCCTCTGCATTTGCTTGGTGACAGGGATTGTGTTTGGTGGTTGGTTTAACTTTTTGAGTTTTAGAGATGGTCTCCCACTGAACCCCAGGCTGGCTTAGAACTCAAGGCAATCCTCCTGCCTCAGCCTCTCCATTGTCATGTTTACAGGTGTGAACCACCATGCCTGGCTTAAAGGAATATCTACATAATGTGGTCATTTCCTGAGGTACTGGACATAGAACCCAGGGGTTTATGCATGCTAGGTTAGCAGTCTACACTTGCTCCGCTCTGTCCTAAGATTTCTGTCCTTATTTGGCAGTATCCAAGGGGTAGAGGTTCCTGATTCCAGGTCTGTTAGTGACTGGCTTACATGTCCTCAGCTCAAGTATGAACTTCCTTGATCTGCCTCAGGGGTCAGGGGTTTCCGCTGCGCCCCGTGTCGTCTTTCTGGGGGGTGTTGTGGAGCTCAGCCCCAGGAGGAACAGGTGCCAAGCTGCTGTGTGCAGATAAGTGCTGAGAGTTTCAGAAAAGAAATGCCGAAGCCAAGTAGGATTATTTATGTTTTAAAGTGCCACATCAGAATCCAACTATAACATCAACGTCAGCACTGCTACTTCAAACACTTGGTAGAAACAATGCGTGTACTTAGTTCTGGAAAGCATGATAGGGAACATCAAGCAGAGACACTACAGGCTTGGCTGGCACACACTCAAGTGTGTGTGCGTGAGTGCGTGTGCGTGTGTGTGTGCATATGTGCGAATGGGTGCACGAGTGCATATGTGTGTGCATGTGTGTATGTGTGTATGTGAGTGTACACAGGTATGTGAGCATGTGTATGTGCGTGCATGTGTGTGTGTGCATGTGTATGTGTTTGTGCTTGCAGGTGTGTATGTGTGTATGCATATGTGTGTGTGTGCGTGAGTGCATATGTATGTGAGTAGGTGTGTGTGTGAGTGCATATGTGTGTGCATGTGTATATATGTGTATGTGAGTGTGTGTGAAAGTGTGTGTGCGTGCAGGTGTGTATGTATGTGCATATGTGTATGTGTGCACATGTATGTGTGTGTGCATGTGTGTGTATGTGTCAGTGTGTCTGTGTGTGGGTGTGTGAGCATGTGTGTGCACTGTGTATGTATGTGTATGTGTGTGTGTGTGTTTGCATATGTGTGTGCATGCCTATGTGAGTGTGAGTGTGTGTGTGTATAAGTGCATACCTTGTGAGTGAGTCTACACACACCTGTGTGCATGTATGTGAGCTGACCAGAAGTCCAATGCTGGCTGTCTCCTCATTTACACTGATCCAGCTAAACTGAGTGGCCAGTGAGTGCCCAAATCCTTCTGTCTTCTTCCACTGCTGGGCTCACAGAAGTACCTCCCACTGGATTCTACATCTACACAAGTGCCGAGGATCTAAGCTCAGGTCCTCAAGTTGGAGTAGCAGGAACTTCATGCACTGAACCGTCTGTCACCTCAGCCTGAACAATCTTACTTTTAAAGCACCCATGTCTATGATTTACCATTTCTTTTGCTGTCTTTAAATTGAAGTGTTACAAATAGTACAAGGGGCCTTTTTTCTTTTCCTTCCTACTGTTTAATAAGAGAACCCCTCACACCTCCACATGAATATCGAAGTCAATTAACTCAAATAATCTCTGTCCATTTTGTATCCCACTGGGCTTTAATTTTTAAATGATATATTTAGTCTTTGACAGCTTTGTATATTTATACAATGTATATTAAGCATAGTCAGATACTACTTCCTCCCTATACCTGCCCCTCCCCAGTTCCCTCACCCCATCTCTCTCCCAACTTTGTCTCTTTGTTGTTGTAAATATCCACAAGTTCAATTAATACAGTCCATGTGCAAGAAACTATTGAAACAATATTTCAGAATTTGTCAACACGGTGAGTTCATGTCTCAATTTGAGGCATGTTTCTTAAGACATTGCTTTAAGAACATGTGGTTTCACATTGCATGGCTCTCCTTGGAGGTCCTGTGTGTCTGTACAGCACCCATCAGTAACGAGGAGGCTGCACAGGACACCATAGCCCACAATTATCTGTAGCAGAGAGGCACTTGATGCTTTATTTCTTTTTGCTGTCATTTTGATAGACTCTGTGGGAAAGGATTGGTTTTATCATTCCTACAGGGGACAGTAGGCACAGTTGCAGTCACAGAAGGGCCATGGAAGAGGAGGCCTCCTGGGAGGAGGTGGCTAGATCCTTAGCCTGGCACAGTTGGGATCTCAGTAGGAAGTTGGCCTCCCCTGGACTTTGTTCTTTAGGGGTGGGAGGAGTGGAGCTGGGCTGCTGAGCTGGTTCTCTTTGAGTTTTGGTGGATTGTTGATCTCAGGACTCACAAAGGGGGTCATAGCAGAGCTTCAGACAGTGAGATGGTCTCTGTGTCTAGCCAGAGGGTTCTCAGCAGGGATTCAAATTGTGGACCTGGACAAATCAGAGCCTTTCTCACCTGGGAAACCCTTCACTCCCACAGTGTTGCTGTAGAGTGGACAGGACCCAGGACTCACAGAGACATACGAGCTCTCAGTGGGTGGAAGCCATTTGTGCCCATGTCCAGGTCAGCCTCCTGTCCCATCATATTCTTCTGTGTCAACCTCAGTTTGTGAGTTCAGCTTTTCAGTATTCAAGGAGCTCCTTTGACCTTTTCTCTGAGATGCTGTCCTTTCTGTGTTATGAGATAAAAGCTCTGACAGAAACACTTATTCCCAGCACTGGGTGCTGGAAGTGACCTGCTCCAGTGCTAGGGAAATGCCCGATGCTTCCCTTGCCTGACCTGACCCTTTTCAGGCCAGGCCTGCCTTCCTCTCCCTCTCCCTCTCCTCCAACCTCCCCTCCCTCCCCTCCCCTTTTCTATCCTCTCTTCCTCCCTCTCCTCTCTCTCATCACTGTGAACCCTTAAGGGCTTTTATGAAAAACACAAAAATGAACAGCAAAGCAGAAGAGGACCCCTGAGTGTTCACTAGCAGGGGGTCCTGTTGGGTCTGGTTCTCCTTATCCCCCTCATCCGGGGAACTCGGACGGAACAGTTTTTCAAATTCTCAGTGTTAAAAGGCAGAGAGATGTCCCAGGAGAGTTGGCCTGGGCCTCGTGCAGAAATCATCAGCAAACACGGCTTTGACTTGCACGGTTTCTCTTCATCTTGTGTGGATGCTTAGAGTTAAAAACATATTTACAGTCACTGAACATTAAAAACAATGCCTGAGGTCAAATACAAGTGACTTCCAGAGTCATGTGACGCTAGGGATTCTCCTTTCCACCACCTTGAAGTAACTGGGACAGCTGTGTAGGCCTGGCTCTGTTTAGGGCAAATAGGACTAACTGTGACAGTTCTAAAAGAAGGAATAAAACCCGAGTTCCCTGTGCCAGCTTCCAGCTATAAAAGCCCCGTCTTTGCTTCTTCAGACTTGCCCATCCAACACCCACCCTGTGTCTTGCTTGCTTTTGAAGCAGAGCCCATGGTGACGGGTTTTTAAAGTCACTGGTTATGAGGAAACAAACAAAAAACCCCACATAGATTTTTTTTTTTTAAGGCCCTGTTCTCTGGCGAGGGAAAACATCTTTTTTTAGACCCTGTGTTTACTGCTTTGGTAAACAGCAGAACGCTGCTCCAGCAGTTACCTTGAGGATAAACGGTTCGTAGACAGACACTTCCTACACTTGCTTCCTGCCCTGATAGCCAGGCCAACCAGAGGCATGGGTGGCAGGAAGCACTCCTTGTGGAAGCTTCCTGCCCATGCAAGCTCTTCTTTATTCCTTATGTCTTTTCCAGTGGTGTGGAGACCCGCTCTGGATTTTCACGGGAGGATTCTGTTTTGTAACAGGTGAAGCTTTGAAGTCCTGACTTTACTGTTTCTCAGTCTTGGTGTTATCTCATACACAGACAGGACTGGGCTTCATCCTGGGGGGCGGAGGGAGGAGGTCTCTCCAGCCTTTTTGAGACAACAGAAAGAGATTTATCGACCCAAGTTCTCCCTTAGGTTGGATGAATATGGCATCTAGTGTTTTGTTTAAAGTAACTGTAGAGCTAGCTCTCTTTAGTGGGGGACTAAATCACCAGATCTGGATCCAGAACCTGTCAGCTCACGGTTTGTTCTCTGTGCTGAGTTTACATGCTTGTTCCAGGGAGTGAATTGTTTAGACCCTTTGAAACAAAACAAATAAGACCACAAAGCACAAACACTGAACAATAGGGAGTCATCCATTACCCATCTACAGGATATGTCCTCAGCAGCTGGCTCTTTGTAGGGGGAAAAATGTATCAAGTCAACAAACAGTAACACTGAACAATAAACTAAACACAATAAATAGCACCCAGGAGTCCCAGGCTCTAGTCCTGGCAAAGCCCCAGAGAATAGTGTTTACAGGTTCAAAACAGGGAGCCTGCTGCTCCTGAAGCCTCCTGCAGAAATCAGAAATAATTACACTCTAAGCAGCCCCACCCCTCGCTGGCTCTCACTGCTGACTCCTACGCTGTTGACCCCTCCCTGCTGAAGCCCCTCCCTGCTGCACCCTCATACAAAGCAAGTGTCACCCACGATGTTCACAACCCAGTGACAAGCACAGCAGTGTATAGGGAAGTCCACTGGTCCTGTAGACACAGGGTCCATAAGAGATGGTGACTGTCGGTGGAAGCAGAGACTAGTGTTCACTCGGGAACTGTTAGGTAGATACAGTGTTGCATGTGGGTGCTTACTGACATGTCTGTATCCCACAATGATTTCTATCTACACAGCCCCTCCATATACATATTTTGTGTTTGAAGTGAAAGAGAGTTGAAATGGCCCCAAGAGAGAGTTCCCCCAAGTCCCTCTCTCTGCCCCCACTTTAAACCTGTTTGTTAATCTTGTTGGGAGCCTTGCAGTGTAGAATCTCAGCATCTTGAGTGGAGACAAGGTCTCTTCCTTGCCCGTGTGGCAGGAGACGTCCTCTACACAGCTTTGTTACCCGATAGCGAAACTCCGCCAGTCTGCCTGAAACATTGCCTACGGATGTCACCTGCAGGCTTGCAGGGTGGCCTCTCTGACACTCAGAGTCTGGGTGGTTTGCAGGACACCATGAATCACGGCTGCATGATTCTGCAGTGAGGCCAGAGAGCAGACATGTGTAGATGTAGATCTTACCTATTGGGGTCCCCTCAGAAGACCACTTGAGCTATCCAAGGATCATTTTGGTCTTGGTTTATTTCCCTTGCCTGGAGTGATGTGAACTGTTGAATAATATCGATGAACCAACAACAATAAAAAAATTTCTTCTTGTTTCACATTTTAAAACAATTATTATAGAGGTTTAAAAAACTGAGATTCAGAAAAGAAAAACTATCTCACACACCAAGGGCCTGCTGGTATTTGATTCTTTTCTGATGTTGTGTACTTGATTTTTTGTTTTCTATATTTTCAGGTATAACATTTGAGAAACGAAACTCATTTTTAAAATCTGGATTTACTGCTCACTTCCTGTTTCGTAGGCTCCTTTAGAAATACAGGCCCCATATGGTCTTTTTCCTTTCTTCCTTTCTTTTGTCTTTTCAGGACTGGGAATTGAACCCAGGATATAGCGCATGGCAGGCAAGCGCTCTGTCTAATGACTTACATCCACTCTCTGAAGCTTGGTTCCCTTATGTCATTCACCAGGGCAGTGACCCCGTCTTGCCATTCTGTGACTGTTTGAAAAGCATGAATCACACCTGAGCTCTGAGCAATAGGGAGCATAGGTGGGCAAGGATGAGCGCTCTGGATACTCACCCCAGTCTCTGTGTTTTGAAACTTTTAAAATTATTTTAAAATGAAAATAATTTTAAAATAAAATTTATTTTTATTATTTTTTTTAAAAGTGTGTGAGTGTGTGTGTGTGTGTTCACATGCACACAAGAGTACAGGTACCTGCAGAGGCCAGAGGTATCAGATCCCCTAGAGCTGGAGTTACAGGCCATTGTAAACTATCTAATATCAGAGTTAGGACTGAACATGGATCCGATGCAGGAGCAGGATATGCACTGTTAGCCATGAGCCGTCTTTTCAACCCTGTCTCTTGTTTTGAGCCAGGGTCTCACTGTGTAGCTCGGGCTAGCCTGTGTAGTTCAGGTTAGCCTTGAATTAGTGACACTTCTGCCATTCCCAAAATGTTTGGACCATGTCCCATCATATTCAACTTTGTTCTTATTTTAAAAACTTACATGCTATCTGCTTTTCTGAGGTAAATCAATTGTCTTTCCCAGTTGTAATTGATTCTCATGTTTGTCTTTGAACACAATGCACTTTGGCCCTTTAGAGTTTTGTGTAAAATGGGCAGGTTGTGAGACATGAGAGATACAGCCATGTGACCATCTGGTGGCTCAAGGAAAGACCCAGCCTTGAGTAGTTGAACTCAGCTCCCTATTTACAGTCCCAGGAAACAAGAAGGAAAATCAAGATGGGCACATAAAAGGCCTCGGCTCTCTGTCAGCCCTAGACCCTAGGTGTGCTCTGGGTAGTGGAGGCATTGCCGTTCTCCAAGGGGGAGAGGCAGCCAGTGTCTAGAGTAGCCCTAGAGGTGAACAAAACATGAAGTGCTTACCAGTTCCGAGCCTAAGGACCTTATTGAGCGGAAGAAGATTGAATGTTCAAAAGCCTGCCTGGGCTACAGTGTGGGTTCCAGGACAGTCTGGGCAACTTTGACTCTGGGTCAAAATAATTAAAAGTAGAAAGAGGGACTAGGGTAGAGCACTTACCTCTCAAATACCCTGAGTTCAGGCCTTCAGTCAGCAGTCTCTGTCTCTGTCTGTCTGTCTCTGACTCTCTCTCTCTCTCTCTCTCTCTCTCTCTCACACACACACACACACACATACAGAGAGAGAGAGAGAGAGAGAAATCTATGTCACACTAGTCATAATCAGAAAACCTAACAAAAGGACTGTGATCCCCAAGTATCACGCTACGTTATCATGCTGATTCCTGGTGAGACCCGAGTCCCAGGTAAACATCAGTCTAATGAATGAGTAACTGCTCCTGTGGTGAGGGTCTGAGTGACTATGTGGAGAGCAGCGAAGCCGTACCAACGGATGAGGAAATAATCTTGAAGGCTCTGTTCCTTTTCATGTCATGGGAAATCAAGGTGATTTTATTTTAGTTCCTTTTTGAGGCAATTGCACAATTTCAACATGTATTTTTCTTCAACAAACCTACATGTTTCTCCATAGGTGGCTTAAATGATGACTTTAATATCTTGACTGTACCTGTTTAATGTATATGACATGAACCTTCATACACATATAAGTCATCATAAAGCTAGTGTAGTACTCAAGAACCTGCTCTCTCCTATCCAGCGCTTGTGCTAGGGGTCAAGACTGCTCCAAATTTACTGTGAGCAAGGTTACCAGGTACAGCACCATGTAAGCACAGGTCTGTGAGGCACATGGCCAATAGACTTGAGCATCCTGCATGATCAATGCTTTTTAACCTCTGGTCTCCATCTTACCATTTCCTTTTCTACTGTTGGTCACTGTTTTTATTTCTGATTTGATTTCTGTGTATTTAACAGGTTTAGATTCTACCGATAAGCAGTATCATCCACTGGTTTTCCTCTTGTAACTGACCAGTTTTTCTTAGCATATTATTCTCAAGATTCCTCCACCTGTGGGCAAGTGATAGAAAAATCAACTCCCCCTTCTTTTGATAAGAGTTTCACGTAGCCCAGGCTAGCCTGGAATTCTCTATGTATGTAATGTTGACCTTGAACTTCCGACCTTCCTCCCTTCATCTTCAAGTGCTGAGATGATAGTTCTGCGACTCCTGTTCTGGTTTACACAGCACTGAGCATTAAACCCAGGGCTTCATGAATACTGGACAGACGTTTTGGGGACAACATCCCCAGTCTGGCATCTTATTTTTCAGAGATGAATAGTTCTGTACATGGCATGGGTTTTTCATTCTTTCACCCACTGAGGTTGTTTCCCTGTCTTGTTTAAGATGAACAGCGTGCTGCAGTGACTGGAGGCTTGTGGGTATCTCTTTTGGGTGTGGACTGAATTTCCCTTGGGCATATATACAGGGACTGCTGGAGCATATGGTAGTCATATTTAATGTCCCCGAGAACCCAACAACCAGCATTCTCTTGCTCACTCTGTCTTGCCTTTTTGACAGGAGACATCAGAGCAGGTGTGAAGTGACATCTCACCATCCTAGCTGTGGTTTTTATTTCCACAAACATTGGGTAGACTGAAATTTTTCTGTTTACCTGTTGGGTTGTTTTTAGATCTTCTCTGGGGAGGAAAATACCTTTTCAAGGTCCTTTGTGTATGCTTGTGCTGGCAAAACTGTGCAGAGCCTAGTGGGGTTTTGTCAGGGATCTTCTCTGGTGAATGTCTGTGTCTCCTCTGGCTGTGAGTGGAGATGCTCCGGCTGGACAATTAGAAGCAGAAAGGCAGCTTGCTTGACAATTGTCATGGCAGCCATGGAGTTCACTGAGGGACAACACCTTCCTCTCACTGTTCGCCTGGGGTCTGCACTGAGTACTTTGAATGTGTGTCTGCTATAGTCCACTCACTAAATCCTTTTAGACATGAATTAATGAGAAACTGTAGTGAGTGTGCTGTGATACAGACTGTTCATTTTTCTTCTTCTGTGACTATAGTGACACGCTTAAAACTTTAATGGTTCTAGTTTAACCTCTTAATCATTTGTGGTGGTCTCCAAATACTGGCTCACCCCAGAAGTTTTCAAAGCACTTGGAATTTAGCAGCTTGTATTACTGGAGTTTTTTATACTGTATCTACAACAACTATGAGGTAAACTTTATTAGTAGCTAAGTTTTGATATTCAGCTACAAAATAATCTTTATAATAGAGATTAATTTCAATGAGAGAGAACAACCAGTTTATTAAATATTGAAAATAAAACTGGATTACTTACTGAAATGCCAAAATGTACACGTACATTATTTAATTTGGCAAGTTGTATGGATTAAATGTTATGTAGAAAATGATGGAAACATGGTTAGGGGTGGCTCAGTGGCTAAGAGTGATTGCTGCTCTTCCAGAGGACCTGAGTTCAGTTCTCAACACTGACATCAGGTAGCTCATGGCCCAGCCACCTGCAGCTCTAGCTCCAGGGGATGCAACACTTTCCTGCAGTTTCCACTGTCACCTGCACACATGGGACACACATTCATACACATGTGCACATAACTAGATGTAATAAAAATGAATGGAGAAAGTGGTAAACTTGTAATCTTCAAAGAAACCTTTGGAGTATTCTGAGATGGTGATGATTAAAGATGTTTGCTTTCGTAACGGTATATCTGAACGTAGTTTTCAGAACAAAAAGATATAGGAGAGTCCATGGACTCTTTACCTAGTTTCCCCGAGAGATCAGATCCTTTTAAAACGTTACTTATTCATTTGTAATTCCTTAAATATGTGATGGACTTGGGCATATCCTCCTGTTTTCTAAGTCCTTTTTGTCTCCCACTGAACCATTTCTTCTTAACCAGTCTCCCCTGCCTACTCTCATGTCTTTTTCCTCTTAGAACTGCTGTATTTGGTCTTGGTTGCCCGAATGAGCAGGGTGGGGCCTTATTTACTTGAGTCAGGCAGGACAGTGAGAGCATTGCAGCAGTGGACCCGTTTACTTTTTACTTTTCCAATGAACGTTCTTCAATTGATCATTTAGGAGTTCATCTCTTCCTTGTCTCCCCAGCTCATGTAAACCCCCAGGATGTTACTGAAGGGATAAAAGTTTGAGGAGACCCAATGCATGCGCAGTCATTCCCCACCAGACCTAGCTAAAACAAGTTCTAGTTCGTCAGGAATCAAAGGAAAGGAAATGACATTTATTTGGGAATCGAAAAGTTGGAAGCAGCTTGACTGGT
This sequence comes from Rhynchomys soricoides, assembly GCA_019843965.1. Taxonomy (NCBI): domain Eukaryota; kingdom Metazoa; phylum Chordata; class Mammalia; order Rodentia; family Muridae; genus Rhynchomys; species Rhynchomys soricoides. The sequence goes on along the minus strand of JADRCH010000144.1, from coordinate 1,798,602 downwards.
CACGGAGAGCCCATTGTGTCCTGGGCTGATTGCGTTTTGGATCTGCAGCTTTAATTGTTCTTGGATAATTACACCAGGAGGAACAGGAGGAGGAGCAGGAGGAGGAGCAGGAGGAGGAGCAGGAGGAGGAGCAGGCACGCATGGAATTCATTGTGGAGTAATTTGCTTGCAGTTATTGGTTGGAAAATATTAGGGAATTACATTCGAACTTTGTCCTGTTGTCTTATTTTGACTTTGAATATTGTTTTAAAACAAACAGTGTTGGCATTTCTTCTAGGCTCTGCCACACAGTTATCTGGCAACAGTCAGGGTGTGCCTGACTCACTGTAAAAGGAGCTGCTTGCCCCCTCCTCGCTCTCTTGCTCTCTTCTCTTCTCTTGCCCCTGCCCCTTACCCTTTCTCTCCCCACTCCCCTTCCCCCCCACCTCTCTCTCTCCCTCACTCCCTCCCCCTCTCTGTGCCTTTCTCTCAACTCCCCTCCCCATGCCCTGAATAAACTGTATTCTATACCATTGTCATGTGGCTGGTCCCTCAGGGGGAAGGGATGTGTCAGCATGGGTCCCAGAGACACCCCCTTCCATGACACCATACCGCACCTCCACCAGACATCTCTCTCTCTTCTCTTCTCTTCTCTTTATAAAACAGAGCAAATAGAGGTTCAGAAATCTAAGTGTGCTGGTACTGTTTGCCCCCTACAGAGTGACAATGCCCTCTAGGATGTGAAGGGACACATCTCCCACCAGTACAGGGCAGGATTCTCCCAAGCAGAGAAATCAAGGCATGAGCTTATCTAAGCACAGGAGTTCACGTGGAAAGGTTTATAAAGAAAATTTGACACTCCGAAAACTCATGGCTCCCTGGTTGCTATAACCAGGGAGGAACTCAATGCTTGGCATAGATCCAGCACTAAGGGACGTTTGACTAAGACAGGACAGTAAGGCAAATGTCAGGTCATGTGATGTCCTAAGCTGGGAAAGTGTTTTGTCGTTACACACAGCAGCCATATAGGGATATCAGTTTAACCGAGGAACTCTGACAAAGTACCACCCCCACCTCAGACTGAGTTCCAAGCACAACACCTCCATTCTCTCTCACTTAAGGAAGACAGATGTCCCAGCTGCACTGGCAGTGCAGGCTTCTCACAGAGGTTCTAAGGAACAGACCGAATGCCTCTTCTCTGGCCTTGACTGCCTGCCCGGGATGTCCTTCATCCTAACCGTGGTCTCCGGTCTGTGTACTCTTCTCTCTCTAATAAGGATGCTGTCGCCGGGCAGTGGTGGCAGAGCACGCCTTTAATCCCAGCACTTGGAAGGCAGAGACAGGCAGATTTCTGAGTTCGAGGCCAGCCTGGTCTACAGAGTGAGTTCCAGGACAGCCAGGGCTACACAGAGAAACACTGTCTCGAACCCCTCCCCCCCAAAAAAGGATGCTGTTGTCACTGACTCTAGGAACAAACTTTAAATCAGTGTGATCAGTGTGGCCTTCTTGTAGCTGTTCATTACACTGGCAGGAGCCAATCTCTAACCAGGTTGTGCTCTTAGATCCCAGGTGGGTGGATTTGTAGGCACACTGTTCAGCCACCGCAGGCAAGGAGGAGTCCATGAAGGCCAGGTCACAGAGGCCCAGTTTCCACCCTGCACATGGTCTTCTCTTTGGGAGAACAGGGCTCAGGTCCCTGACTGTTCCTATCAGGCAGAGCAAGGATGCCAGTGGCCACCTTCATGGCTGCATACTAGTCACTCTGTATAAACAGTGTTCTAGAAGGTAGGAATGTGATTCATGTTTTTAGAAAAAAAAAAAAAGAAACTCGATAGCGTGCTGGCCGCCACCAGGCACTCGGTGGCTCCTGTGTGATAATCAAAACGAAATCACTGTAGGGTGAAGCGTTCCCTCTGCAGCTGGTTCAGTTTCACAGGATACCCAGTGTGATGCTGTGGTTTCTCTTATCACTTGACTTAGTAATGTCGACTTAGTAATGTTGAGAGGAGCGTGAGGCAGACTCACGGCCCTGCAGAGCACTCCCTGTTGCTGCTCCAGCATCCAGTCATCCTTCTTCTCCTTGCTCCACCTCCCCAGGTAGATGAGTGTGTTCTTAGGTTGTGTGGCTTTCTTCACAGAAAGACTTCAAAATGCCCTAGGTCCGAAGATTGAACTCCTAAAAACGGGCCCACATGATAACATTACCAGACATCATCTCTTCCTTCTTGCTTCTGTTGTCTCTGACATCTGCCGAGGAGTCACACACTGAAGACTTGAGGCTAGAGGTGTGAACTGCCATTTCAGGTGCTTTGTCTTCTGAAGTAGCTCCGTTTCTGAGTTCAGAATTTCATCTTGCTGCTAACAGTGAGGGCTCTATAAGATTGGGAAGCAGACTATGGACTGTGTCATGTGGGTTACACTGTCTGCATGCTCTTGCCCTGTGCACAAGGGGGTTGATCAGGGATGGAAGCTTATCCAGCTTCCGTGCAGCTGCCCATCTAGCTAGGACACCAAGGAACTCATAAGTGGTACGTAGAGATAGGATCACGCAATGGAATCTTTTTTTATGTGTAAATCAGTGGCAAATACAGGGGTGAGGCGGACTCCTTGGATATGGGATTAGACCTCAAAGCTTCTGCGTGGATGGTCAGGGCTCGTTCTCCCCAAAAGGCAGACAGGCCCCATTAAGCCTATGATTGCAGGTTTGCCGAGAAATCCCTTGTTTCCGGGGAACTTTTTCCCAATCTTCAGTAATCCTTCTCTATGTGACTCACACCTGTGCCATGCTCAGATCCTATTTTTGGGCTGGCTTATACCCAACAATGTGGGTGAGGTAACCATAGAAACATGTTTGGCTGTGTGCAAAACATGTCCATGTCCCCAAGTCCTCGAGTGCCAGGGCTTACCCAGTGGGTTTGAAGTGGAGATAAGAGCTCGCAGGCTGTCTTAAGAGCTGTGTGAAGACAGTGTGATGACTTTGTTAAAACCCTGAGGTAGATAAATTTACTTAGGGAGTGCTAATGAATGCTTTCAGATTTCCTTTGTTTTAAAATTAAGATGCAAGTTGTGATCCTACTCACAGGCAAGCTGGTCACATGGATCATTGGTCCCTGTATGGTTTTGCATATGTACTTTGATATGTCTTATATTTTTTCCTGTCTAAATACTGGTTATGGTAGGTACCCCATATCCACTTGTAGCCGGTCATGAACATTATCTGGTTTACCTGTTTACCTAAGCATCAGATGCACGGGCTCAGCCCAAGGCTCAGTATAAGCTCACTCTAAAGAAAGCTACTGCCTGCATGATAAGATAAACGATCCTGCCTTGGGCTCTCAGGGCTCTTTTTAACTGGAGCTTCCCCAGTAGATGCCCTAACCTTTTGGTGCTTCACGGGCCCCTTTGGTTAGTTCCATCCTTACAGAGTGTGCTGATAAAGATGAGATCACAGGTTTGCTGTTCGTGAAGCCAGTAACTGCTCAGAGATTAAAGGGGACAGCGACTGTGTTTTTTGGGTCACTAGCTACATGGCTCATGCAAATGGTTCTGTGGTCTACAGGCAGGGAATATATAGAGAGACCACTTGATGTGTCTCTATGGAGACACGGAGGGAAAGAGAGAGCCTCGGATTGCCCTCAGGGGTAGACAGCCCTAGAGTAGCCGTGCCTTGTTCGTTCACCTAAAGCTGGCTGTTTTACTTCAGAACATCTCTGTGGAGCTTTATGCTCATGACCCCAGCTTTCTGAGCCTGAGGGCAGAGGTTGCCAGGGAGGTCATCAGGACTCTGCTGTTGTCCACTCCCCCCCCCCCCGAACTTGGTCATCTGTGCACATCTGTGAAGGGGCCTTTGATGAGGAATTAAAATCTGATTGTTTAGTCTACACGGAGCGGGGAAGGATTCTGTCTCTTTAATATTTATAACGGTTGGGCAGAACTTGCCGGGTGAAGGTTAATTGCTCCCCAGTTTAAGCAGCTCTCTGCCCAGATGGGTTATCAGGGCTGAACACTCGTTACAAGATTAATCTCATTTCCGACAAGACTTCCCTTTCCTTCAACTGATTTCTGCCCAGCCATTGGGGCTGTCATCAGCCGTTAAAAGGAGGGTGGGCCACTCTGGGACAGAAGCACTGGTATGCACAGAAACAATGCAGAGCAATGTCCTATCTCGGGGACATCTTTAGGAGAACACATTTCAGCCCTGTTTCGAAGGCCACGGCTCATAAACAGCAAGGACAATTGGAGCACTCGAACCAATGTGTTTGGTGACAAATTTCCAAGGTGATTTCATGCCCCCTCCCTTGCTGCAGGATCCAGCCCTGGACACAGATCCACACATTGGGCATTGTTGGTTTGAAGGTCTTCAAAGAGTCACACTGTGATCAGTTTCATTTCTGAGGACCCCACCTGGGCAGGGAACAGCTTATTCGGCACACCCTGTGCCATTGTTGTGAATGGGAGGTATAGCTCAGAGGAAGCTGCATTCAGGGACCATAGTCAACAGCTCCAGTCAGCAAGGGGTCTATGTGCTTCCTCCCACTGTGCACCTATTAGGTGGCTCCTTCAGTGAATTCCTGTGAACACTCAGGTTTGTGATTAATCTCAGAGACTTCAATACACCAAATACAAACCCAGTCTAAGAAGAACATGCCAGGTTCTCTTCCGGTTGTTTCAAGAATCCACGGTTCTTCCAGAAACATGAAGGTCATTTCTGTGTGGTGTGTGGGAATCAACTCATTCAACTAGTCAGCAATGGTATGCCATACGTCCACTAGCTGAGGCTATACAAGTGGATAACCTGGTCTCCAGTCCAGTGAAGATGGAGAAGGTAGCATCAGGGCAGGGTTGTGCATAGAACCTAGAACAGAGCTGAACCGAGATGCCATATACCAGGAGGCCAGAGGCATTGGGAAGGAGCCAGAGGATGGAGCTTAGGGCTCCATGTAATCAAGGTGATCAGGGTAGGTTGAGGCAAACACGAAAAGGAAACAGGAGAGCTAGGCTTAGTGATGGGACAGTGAATGTCAAGGCCCTGGGGCAGAGACAGCCTTGGGGCTCTGAGGACAGTGTTCCACTGATCACTTGGCTCATAGAGGAAACAGGAACAGAGGGGCTGAGCACCCTGATAAAGGATGCCCCTGATTTGGTTTTGTCATATGATGTTAGACACCAGGACCTCTTCATATGAAGGAATACACCATTGGTGTAGAGAACCAGTTAAACAGAGGTGCCTTTGACAGGAGGCTAGACTCATGGATGTAGGGAAGTTTATATCACTCAGATTACACTCTTGTGTCCTGGACCTGGTTGACTCTGGGCTAGCTTGGCTTTCGAGGTCTCAGGCTTTCTGAACTGTGACATGGCTCTGAGACCTGTCAGTGGTGGGACTCTCACTGGTTGCACTCAGTCGTGTCCAAACCAGACAGCTGTGCACACTAGACTCCTGATGCTTGCTGATGTTCCAGGCATCTCACCTAAGTTGCTGAGCCTCCATTTTGTGGTCTTTAAAATGGGTGTTGGTGTGACGACTATTTAAAAGGTTGGCATGTGGGTATACATTCATCCCCACAGGCCCTTCTGATGGAGCCTGCCACACAGTGCTTGCATTATTGCAGTGAGCTGTTAATAATTACTAAGGTCCCATGCTGTCTGCATGTTTTCTTGAGCTAGATCCATCCATTTTTCTGAGCAGAATGTGGTAGATTCCTACTTAGCGAAGAGACATTTCTAGGGACATTTTCATGGGAGTACTCTGTGTGTCTCACAAGCCAGTCTGTGACTTGAAGAGATTGTGTGTGTGTGCACATGTTTGTACATGTGCATACATGTGTATGTGTATGTACATGCATGTGCATATATGTACGTACATGTGCATATGTGTGCATGCATACTTGTATGTATGTACATGTGTGTGTATATATATGCATGCATGTGTGTATGTGTGCATGCATAAGTGCATGCATGTATATGTGTATTGTGCTTGTGTATGTATGTATGCATGCGTGTGTATGTATGTGTGTGTGTATGTGCATGTGTATATGCATGCATGCATACATGTATCTATATGTGTGTGTGCATATATATGTGTGTGTGTATGTGCATGTGTGTATATATGAAGGCTGTGAGCCCAGAACTAGGCTGGCAGCTGGTAAGCCCCAGGGTGTGATAACCATGCCCAGCTTTTTACATGGTTGCTAGGAACTGAACTCAGGTCCTCGTGTTTGACAAGCAAGTGCTCTTTCCCATGGGGCCATCTCCCCAACCCTGCTTGAGGAAACCTTTAATCCCAGCAAAAAAAACATGTGGTATTCAGAGAGAGTAGGCATTGTGTCACCCAGTGCTATGATGACAGGTCCCTCTCAGACAAACAGATATGCCACTGCCCAAGTCCAGAGAAGGGCACTTTGTGCTGCAGACACTGGTCACCGTGGGGTCTCCAATCACTGCGAAGGGGATGTTTGAGGACTTGGGTCTCCCCACCCTCTCTTCCTTCTTGGCTTCTCTGCTGAGAAATTCCCCATTTCCCTTCTTCTGGGAGCTCTAGGGAATCACAAACCGGATGTGTTCCAAAGAGGGTGAGTGGAGCAGGCCCACAGGAAGCTCTCAGACGACATCACTTCTGTTGGTGGAGTCGAGTCCACAGTGTGTCTCACCCTTACAGTTACTCTGCGGGTGACTCATGAGTCAGCCAGAATCATCACTCCCAGCTTTCACTGTGATTTCTGGGAAATAAAGGTTCCTTACACGGTATATTTCCTTGTGAGTAAACTTTGAGCTAGGCTCTTTATCATTGCTCATGCTAGCTGAGGAAAATATCAGTTGGCACATTCCTTCCAACCCCCCCTCACACACATACACACACACACACACACACACACATACACAATTAGTGTGTGTACATGCATGCATATATATATATATGTATATATACACTAACTATATGGAGATATAGATGATATCTCACATATTCATATGGACAGCATATATCCACATCCTATTTATAGATCCATTAAATATAGATGTGTGTAATATATTCTTAAGTTCCAAATCCTCTAATTTGTTAGAAGAGAACATAAGGCAACCTTAAAGTGATATAACTTTATTTCACAAATTTATAGCACCCCTGAAGCTGTGTCTTCGAGAAACATCCTTTCTCCTGACTGTTCCTCCACATGTGCATAGGAGTCCAGACTTGAGTCAGTTTCTCACATGTCAATCTAGGGTTAAGCTTGAGTCAGTGCTACCTCATCACTGACTATAATGGCGGTCTCTTTAGACCTGAGAATGGCTGTTGAGGAGAAGCACGTGGGTGATATCACAGTAATAGAGAAAGGGAGCATGGTAACAAGACAGAGGCTGTCCAGCTAAGAGCATCCCACCAAGGGGCTGGACACCATTGCAAGCCACCTGGAGGACGCCCCTGGCCCGACTCAGCCCAGCACAGTTACCTTACTGTGGCTGCTCTGCTCTGGGGACTTTGAAATCTGAGGTAGCTGTCCCCTTCTTAATTCAGCAAACTGAGGTCAACCTGCAGCTTCTTGGAGTTGTCAGGAGCGTTCGAGGTGACCGGGGAAAGCACTGTCCAGAAAGCTTGTGCCCTCTCAGCTCTGCAGGACATGGAGGCTCATTTGAATCTACTCCCCTTTGTAAGGTGACAGAGGCCGTCCACAGATATGGCTTACGTCCCAACAAAACTTTTTTTTTTCATGGACAAGGGCTGGACTGGACTTGAGAGCCAAATCTTCTGAGTCTTCATTAACAATTCTGACTACTATTATTATCTAGTCTTGTTCATGGGATCCTGGTTTTGTTAAGATTCCAACATAGGTAGAGCTAAGCTAGGTATGCAGAAGCTCTCTGTGGAAACTATGCAGTACTTCTTACAAGTTTGAATATTTTTCCAAATGGTTTAGAAAATGGAGAAACAAAACTTGTGTGGTTATGGGCCATCTTTGGATGGCCACTGTGTCCTGCCCCTGTGTACCCTCTTGTCCATTGTGCCTAGATGTGATCAAGATATGGCCATGCATTCAAACCATGTTCCATTAATACAGCCCAGCCCATGAATACATTTTCTGTTCAATCACAGGCATGATAAATAGCAGCATACAATTCCTTAGATTGAAGCCCCCAGGCCTCAGAACAGATCCCTAAAGGGCCTCCCAGACATTAGCTCCACGGTCGCACGTCTGGACTGTAACTCTCCATGCTTCCCTCCACTGCATGCTTGCTTGGAATCACAGCCGAATAAACTCCACTGGAACACAGGCCTTGTTCCCCACTTGTGAGCACAGGACACGAGTTCAATCCCAGGGTTTGTAATTCCAGTCCTGGGTTGGCAGTTACAGGAGAATACATGAGGTTGGCTGAACTGGCCTAATCGATTGGAGAGCTCCAGGTTGGTGAGAGACACTGCCCCAGAAGCAAACAAAAGATGGGCAGTTCCTGAGGGATGCCTCCCAAAGCTAAGCTTGGACCTTTCTCCCTCTCTCCCCCTCTCTTCTCTTCTCTCTCTCTCCCTCCTTCTGTCTCCATCTCTCTCTGTCTCTCCACCTCCCCCCCAAGAAAAGAAAAACAGAATATATTCATTGGCTTCCACTCTAAAAGCTCTCCTCCAGAATGGAGAATGGCTATCGACTCAGGCTAAAGCAGCCTGTGTGAGGTAGGATCTCTTTGGGGGTTGTATATCAGATATCCTGCATATCACATACTTATGTTATGATTCACAGCCATAGCTAGAGTACAGTTATGCAATAGCAAAGTAGTAATGTTGTGGTTGGGGTCATCAGAGCATGAGGAGCTGCATTAAAGGGTCACAGCGTTGGGAAGGCTGAGAACCGCTGGGCTAAGGAGTGGGAAGACGGTGAGGTTTGTCTCTCTGGGAACTCATCCTCTGAGGCAAAGGGTCTGAGATGGTGCTAAGTTGTGGAGACCTTTCTCCAGGCACATTTCTGAACAGGCCTGTAATATACAAAGCAAGCATCCCGACAGAGCAGGGAAGAGCCTGAGGGTGAACCAGAACCTGGAAGATACCCGTTAAGGAAGCCTCAGCAGAGCCAAGCATTCTGGGGGTGGGGATGGGAAGAGGGCCGGCAGCTGCAGGCAGCTGCGAAGGTCCATGGACCAACACAGACCAACACACATGTGCTGCCTGCCGTAGTTTGGCTCCACCGAGGCCGCACAACGGGAAGCTCCAAGCTCATTCTTCAGGTCTGTGGCAAACCCAAATTTGTGTTATCAGATGAGAGCACCACAAGTGGAGTTGAGTTCACTGAATGGAAGCTAACATTTCCCTTCAGAAGAGGGGCGTGGTCCAGTCCTGCATCCTCCCAGGTCCTCCCAGGGCCTGAGACTGCTTATGCATTCCTGTAGACCTAGCAAAATCTTCTTGGCAGCAGGGCCAGGATCCTGGCTACTAAGCTGTGACCATGGCCATTTTCTAAAATGACAGGCTCGGTCCAGTTTTCTATCTCACGTTCTGATCACATTTTATTTTCATGTCTTCCTGGTCTCTGTGATTGTCTTGTCCCTTCCTTCTCTCTAGGACCTTGATGTCAAAGACTTCTGTGTAGATGTGCTGCACAGTGTCTCTCCTTTGGGCTTTGATAACTCTGGACAGAAGTTACAGGTTCTTAGGAAGAGTATTACTGAGGGCATGTGCCCACCTTGTGCCCTCTCAGAGGGCTAAGATGCCATCATGTGTTTGGTGGGTGTGTTGATCCTAGTGGTACCACGTGTCAGCTTCTTCCATAACAAATCAATCTCTCTCTCTCTCTCTCTCTCTCTCTCTCTCTCTGTCTCTCTCACTCTCTTTTGCTCTCTCTCTGTCTCTCTCACTCTCTCTGTGTGTCTCTCTCACTCTCATTTGCTCTCTCTCTGTCTCTCTCACCCTCTCGCTCTCCCTCTTGCCCTCTCAATCTCTGCATTTTTCCCCTTGGAAATGAGTGATGAACTGTACCCACACATCAGGGGAGGGGTTAAATTCTATCTCTGGCAAAGAAATTATAAAAGAATCTGTGGACAGACTAGTAGTTTGTCTCCTTAGCCACCCCACTGATTCCAGGACCACTTGGCAGGCCTTGCCTAGCGCGGTCAGGACTTGGGGCAGCACACCATTTCCATCTTTCATCTGCACTTATTAGTTTGAATTCTTTTCTACAGAAGAGCTCTCTCCAGGGCTGAGGAGTTGGCTCAGTTGGTAAAGTGTTTGCCACACAAATGTGAGGACTTGAGCTAGGATTCCTAGGACCTAAAGAGCCAGGTGTGTTGGTACAGCGAATATCCTCAACACTAGGGAGATGGATACGGGGTTCCTGGGCTGGGTGCTTGGCTAGTCTGTCCAGTCAGTGGGTTCTAGGTCCAAGGAGAACCTGTCCAAAAATCCCAAAATGGAGAAATTATTGAGGAAGACACACAAAGTGAACTTCTGACTTACACACACACACACACATACACACACACACACACACACACACACACACACACCTCTCTCTTCCCCCTGGCTGTTTTCTTTCTTTCTTTGTTTTTACATTTCTGTTGTGAATTTATCAGTGTAGAAGATTTGGATATACTTACTTTATTCTTTGTGTCGTAACTCAGAACTATCTTGATTTAGTTATTGCTCAGCATTAGCCTTCAGGAACACGTGCATCCTTTTGACATGTCCCTAAGCTCCGAGTTTACTTGTTTTTGAGCATTCCTTTTGTTACATTTTGAATAGCAATGGTCCTCTACTGACTGACGGCATGGATTGCAAATGCAGGCTGAAATGTGGTACCTACACCTGACCCACCACACAGTGTGGCTTAGGAGCACCCTGCCAACCTGCAGAGAGTCTACTATTTGTCCTTGCTGTGCTGGTCTCTATCTTGTTCTTGTCTTGGTCACTGCTGCTGCCCAGGGTCTTGAGAGAGATCATCACTGTGTGACTGTTGGGTAAAAGAAGTTAACATTTCACAGTTCCAGATATGGTTTCTACTGACTCCATGGCACTGTCATAGTGTAAAATGATCGTGGTATTATGTTAACTGGAACTCCCCAAGCACTGTGCTGTAGACTGCTTCTTACATCATGGGAGGTGTATTCTTGTTCAGAAGACAGCAGAAGGATGTGGTGTGCAGACTCTGGCATGTACTAGCTCTAGCGTGAGTTGAGATCAGCCAAGGATCCGATGACAGGTGCAAAGACAATGTACAAAACAAGACCAAAGCAGGTAGGGACATGCCTACCAGATACAGGCAAGTGTGAACACAGGCTGCCACACTCAGGCATGTGTGGACACAGGCTGGCACACTCAGGCAAGTGTGGGCACAGGCTGGCACACTCAGGCAGGTGTGGGCACAGGCTGG